>QNGE01004655.1:0-16400 GCA_008508345.1 Paragonimus westermani | reverse complement strand
GATTGCGTAACCCTGACCTCTGCGCTCAGAAGAAGTTCGTGCGGACACTCAACCTCCCCTGGCCCACAATCAGTCAGGCCCATGATTTGGAACAGCGATCACGTAACTGATAGCAAACATGTCGTCCTTAACCTATATTGACCGTTTATCTGACTCACATTAGTCACTGTTTTCATATTTATTGTGTTGTAACTAGCCTAATCTTTCTTTCATTGTCAGTGATGTCATTTATCTGCCTACCGTGTGCTGAACGAGGGAGACTGATCACTAAAGGGGCATCGCAACGTCTTAACCGGTCGACGCCGGTGGGGACAGGTTTATGTAGAAAAATGACCAGTGAAAGCCCAGACAAGCTCGACCTTCTACCCAAGAAGACGTTTTAGAAGAACAGATTAATTAACCATAATTGAACAATACCAGAACTGTACGCCGGGCGCGTAAACAAATAACAGAATGACAGTTAGTGAAACGGTGGGTGACAGGACGACAGTAAACGGTAATGAACAACGGACTTTGAAGTATACACGATTAATTCGTAACTTCACGCCCAACGCAAACATTCGAGGCTAACAAAGGAATACGGAAAAAGACTGGTCTCTGGAGAGAGCTCTTTTTGTGTCACTCGACCCGAAGGCAGAACGGTCACAAAATAGATCATATCCGAGGGGTTTGTGACCAATCAGAAAACAAGGTCAGAAAGTGGGCCAGACAAATCCAGAGAGTAGATTGATGCCCCAGTTAAAAGACGAGCTTGTAGGCGCGGTGCCAGAAGTTGGCACAAAGGCTGAGAGCGCTCGTGAAGGGTGAAGTGGCACATGACGGTGCCGACTGTGAAGGCCAGTTCGAACAGTAGTGTGTTAGGCATTTCCAAAGGCAAGTGAAATGGCCTTTCAAGGAATTAGATTCTTCTCCGACACCTCCCTTACGAGGATTGGTAGCAGCTGATCTTCTTCAAGTCGATCTGAATAAGAGTCGATGGTCAGTGTTATCGACGGGTACAAAGCCTGAGAGGACGACTTTTCTTAACGGCTGACAGAGGTAAGTTTAACCATTCGGGAATCTCGAACTTGTCCCCGAGTGGTAAAATGGTATAGTTCCCTGGTCGTCCCGGATTTCTTCACTGACACCATGGCATGGCCGGAGCTGATTGCGATTGCGCACCCAAATGTCCCCCGCAAAACAAATCTCATAGAGAACCTTGCATCGGCGTGAAATGATCGGAAGTGAGTTGGATACCGTTGTCGGAGACAGCGGTTCAGACTTAGCCTCTTGTAAGTTTTGTGTGTTTCGGGTTGGGATCTTGGTTATTTAAAGTACACGGTATAAAAATAATTGTAACCAACCGGATTTGTTAACACAGCTGCTTGAACGACGGAATTGATTAGGGAACGATAAGCGGCGGAGAGCTCAGCGAAGCTGGCTGCCTGGCAATTAGTGTAACTTGGTTGTTCGTTTGTGGGACAGGATCACCTCAACACCTAATGGTTAGCATTTGATACAACTTTTGTAAATTTACTTCAACTCCAATCGGCTATTTTATTCAACAGTATACGGCACCTGAATAACAGTCGATCAGTAGCTTGGGGTAGCTGATGCAACTGATGGAAATTATAATGGTTTATTTTTGCAACAGAGTTTCAACATCCTGACAGGTTTACCAACGGTTCGCTGCTTAACGGTTTGAAAGCAGATATGTGCGCTGTTGAAAATCGTGATACTACTTCCATTTAGATTAGTGACACATTAAAACAATCACTTGTTGTTGGTCTGGTTAGCTGTTTGTTCTATTCGTGATCTGGTTCAGAAATACCGACGATCGTCTATGTTTCTGACCCCTGGAATTACAGGGCTGCTTAAATCCATACCTACCATGCACAAACGTAAGACAAGGTACCGTTGCCAGGATATTATACTTACTCTGGGTTTTTGCCCTCCTATGACAATCCACCACTGCTAACGTTCATCTTGCAATTTGCGCGTGCATGTGGATTTATTGCAATGCGTTCAGTGGGGTTGTTCAAGTCACCAACTGAAATCTTACAAGTAAGATCGGAGTGATGATTGATGAGTAAGCAGTTTCAAGCGTACTGTAGCGTCGGAGCGAACGGTGTGTATTTGATGGGCTATAAACATGTGAATTTTTCACACTTTGAGCAAAATACGTAAGTTACTGATGAACGTTGGTATCGCGTGCGATTCGTTGTTAGGCGGATGCTGCGTCCGACGTCAAAACGGAAGCCTAATGTGCCTGACAGATTAATCCTGAACCATACACTCATAGAATAAGGCAAGGCAACTGTAAGTATATGAGTAAAAACGGTAGGTATATAAGAAGCATTCTAAATAATAAACGGCTATTTCAAACTCAATGATTATTCGTTTATTTACTTAGGAGGAAAACAGCAGAAAATGTAAGCAATGACCGACTCCCGGATTGATAGCACTTGTGTAGATAATGAATTGTACATCTGACGAGTTTATAACAAAGCTACGCAACCTTAATGCCGTATGTACTTTGAGATAATGATGACAGGGTAAGTTGTAAGTGAATTTTCTGGAAACGTTTGACAGAACGGAAGTTGATTAACCCATATTGAGAGATGACATTATGGTTATATAACCTTCCAGCAGAAGGGCCTGTACTGATTAGCAAGACAACTGTCAGTCATGGCAGACGTGCGGTATAACTAACGATTTTGAATATTACAAACAGGAGGTTTAAAGGAACATTGGGGCTTCTAGACAGAATACAAGCATCGGACGTAAAAAGTGAGATATCAGGTGGCCTATGTGAATAGGCCAACGTGCATTTTAAAGGATTTCATTTTTGAAAGATCTGATTTTAGAACGTAATTAAATGGTCTGAAGTTTTATGTGGGTAGAGAGAAAACTGTGAACTGCATTTGTTACAAATTGCGTTGTGGAAATAGAAACAAAAAGCTGACCCAAAGAGTTTTCTGTGTTCCTATTTCCCGAGTGGCATGATCGTTGAGCATTGTACTCTGTTTAATTATACCGCCTTTTTGTTTGTCAGATCTTTACTTTCCTGAACAATATATGCAGCGTACTTGAAAATGACCGGTACACGAGTATACAAAGGTAAACAGTACAAATCCTGGAAAAACACTCATTTTTGGGAATTAAATTGAACGTGAGTGCAAGCATAAAAGACATTAGCAAAATTGTTGAGAACATTGGAAAAGATATGCGCAGGCATGAACTTTCAAGAACGAATATCGGCTGCACTGTGTAAATTAATTTTAAAAAATTGGAGAAGTACAAAACGTTTGTTGACATCACTCATGTGATTTCCATAGTGTACAGTGCTTTCGATTAATTGGTACAATTTAAGATTATTCAATACATATGACAAATTTATCCAGCCTCATCTGATTCAATTTTGGGGGTGTAAAATTTCACTTACTCAGTCCAGATTCTAGTGCTAATCAAAACTTTTACCGTTAGTCACCGTGTTATACCATTTAGATATACATGTAATCGACATGATCCCCATGTCCGGATCAGTTTGTTACAGTAGCTGAGGGTAACATTGAGCTCTGCTCACACATGTCACTAATGATGAATTGAGCTGCACCGTTTCTATGGGGTAGAAAAAAATAACACCGGAATGCCAGTTCTACGTAACTGAGTTTGCAATTGTAAGCAACCGTGCATTTTGCCACCAAACTTTCATAAAGCTTCATTGTCCGTGCCCATATTCATATATATATGTACTAGCGAACTTATTTCAATCCAGTTTTTCTCTGTGGTGGCCACTAGGTCTACCTTAAAATCATTGTTCTGCATATGGACATGGTTACAGCCGCACACTACTTATCCAACTTTACATGTTCAAGCCAAGTTTGGTCACAAGGTGAACGACGGTCCAAAGGAATATGCAGGTTTGCACATGTCTACTGTCAATCATTACCAAAAAATGAGAGTTCCTAATCTCAGTCGTCCAATAGGAAGCAACCTGAACTAACTTACAGACTCAAAAAAAATTACTTCGAAATATGTATGGTAGTAAATATATAGTAATAAAATCAATACCATGGAAATCTCGTTGGTTACAATAAACGTTCGCTATTAAATGTAGTAATGCAGTAGGAGCTCCAATCCAAAGCCCCAGTCGGATTCAAATTTGTAGTGAATCAATATACGGAGGTGAAAATGTTTTGGAAGAGCAAACAAACTGACAGTTTATTAGACCAATGAGATAAAACTTTGAAAGAGGTTTTTCTGTGACTGGCTCCGATTTGCTGATAAACACTAGGAATTTGATTATCATAAAAGCTATACTTACAACTGGTCACAGCCCACTTGTTCTCCCAAAAAACGCGACCAGTTTCGTTCGAATAGAGGCACAAGACCCACGTTAGCGTGCCACAGCGGTGTAGGGAGTTGTGGGACTTCTGTGCATCTTTAAGGCAACTATGTCGACCATAGCGCCACTGACCTCACATTAGACACAGTCAACTTACCACATGCAAACGTTTATCCCTATTCGCCTGTGAATTATATGAGGGATTTGCCCCTTTTAGACGAGCTAGCTGCGAATTTTACCTCGATCAACGATACCGTGCTTAGGGTTCTGTCTTTGAGATAAAGTCGCAGACACTAAAAGAATTACTGTGTAACGTTTGATTACTCATAAATGGTAACGCATTTGAACACTGCTCACAGGAAATTGCAGGGGTTACTTTCCAATTGATTTCACAGCTATCCATTCTTGAAGGGGAGCATCAGGCTTGAGATCCACTGTTCTTAGAGTTTTTGAAGTATAAGGTAAGATTCAGGTTTTCGTAGCCATCCATATGTTGTTTACTTCTTGCTGTCTCATCTGAAGTCAGACTACCTAGTTTAGAACTCTTCAGAACATGCATCCTCACAGTAACTATTTGATTATGGATTGGTGATATGAGATAGTCTTCTAGTACAAGCCACCCACGTGTGTTCTAGAAGACGGCACCACAAGTTTTGACTTTACTTAAAATGAATTCACGTGATCGCAGAACTGTTTGTAAACCTGAATACAAGTTTTCCGCTGATTTATGTTATCTCTCATTCTCCTTTTCATTGGACAATTGTAGACAATTTCTATGCGTCCGTGCTTGCACCGTCTCATTTTTCTAAAGAGTTCAAAGTCGGAGCTTCTTTATCCCTAGGCTGCCTACAAACCAGAGCTAAACATCATCCCCTAACCACGCATCCTTGTCCCCAGCCGGCAACGGTGAAATCACTTCTGAGAAGGGGAGCATCACGCACAGGTTTACGAATGGACCTACTTTGTCAAGCCGAGCTCACTTGAAGAATGCCAGTAATAATGTCTCAGTTATCTTCAAAATAAACTGAACACCGATTTGTGTATTTCAGCGTGTGCTGAATTACTTCACGTGTGCAAGTTCGCTCAGACTTCGAAACTGAGAATACTTTTAGTTGAGATGTAGTGCCCAATTGAAACATCTTAATTTTGTGGACGACCTTCGCAAAATAAGCTATATCGCCAACTTGGAAGTACTGTACGTTCCAGACAGTCAGAGGGAAAGATGATATTCTTCTAAAGAATACTGGCTCAGCGTATACGCACTGCTCTAAGTTGAAAATTACCCTTCGAATAAGTTTTGCGCCTCAACGAATTCTAACCTTATACGCTTTTGCAGTAGTTATCAAAACCTTTGCTAGTGGGTGCATAACACTTGTTGAACTACATTAGTATAGTTGGTATTACCAAGTTCGTTAACGCATGGGTTCGAACGTATGATCATTTCCAATGTTTGTTACCAAATATCACTTGCAGAAAGAAGTGCATCGGAAAAAACTGCCAGTTTCTCTGAAAATGCGTTATCTGGGGCACTTCGGCTGAAAAAGCGTTTGTTCCTGCGTGGTCAGACCGTGAGTACAATAAACGCACCGAATACCCCGGAGCTGAATCGGTCCACTGCAATTGCACGACGTGAACGTGGTAGACTTGAACCATGGAGGCGTCAGAACACGGACGAACCTGCTTTAAGCGGTGGGCACGGTCTACTGACAGACGGTCAAATGATTGTTGAAACAGCTGTGAGCACACAGCTTCAACACACGAAAGAACTAAGTAAATTACGGAGCTTTTACTTCTATGGGAATGGTGTTTGTTAAGTTTGTCTGCATTTGTGTTTGTGTGATTGATATAACACTTCCTGTCAGGCTACTTGTCTATCAGTCAAATGATTAAACTCAAACAGCGACTTTCTAAACAAAAAATATAATTTTGCATATTTTGTGCCAAATCACATTAAGCCCACAGAAAAACATGTCGAAACCAGTAAGCAAGCGGTCTTATGTAGAACAGAATCATTAAAAACGGGGTATCACACGTACTGGTTTCTGGTTTCGTGATGTGCATTACGCAGTGCATAGTAAAAGCTGATTATTTTTCCATAGGTCACATTCACTTAACGATTTTTTGTAAATTTCACACGGGTGTATGATACGTCATCATCTTGTTACAGCATCCAAGCGCCCGACTAAATTGGCACGAAAACAATTTTACGAATTAAGTCCTCCATAAATGAAGTTCAATCCTTGTGATGTCACAATTCCTTCAATTGTGGATACAGAACTCATTATTCCTTCAGATGAACCGTTTTGGGATGTGTGCAGTAGAGCCTTTTCTCACTAGTTTCTCGGGTATTGTTGAACCTTCGTTTACGGCAAATTAGTGACAATCAATCATGTTCTATCATACGTAAGTTATCCTTGGAAGGGCTGATCGCGGACTTGGAACATCTGATCAACGAAAAACACATTAAAACATGAAGTGTGGTAGAAGTAGCCATCTTGTATCGCTTTGCTAATGTCAAATTTATGGTAAAATGCGACGGTTTTCATATCAAACTATCAGAAGTGCGTGGCGAATAGTCAAGCAGTGAGTTATGAAGAACCACGATCATTATACTCTTAGCTTTAAACATGATTTATTATTGATGGTCAACTTATAAAAGATTAGTCTTGCTAATATGCTGTTGTGACCTGTGGGGGTTCACACACAATTCACGAATGTCTCGCTACACCAATAGGTTAACTGTTTTCGTCAGTTCGTTGCTTCTTGCGACTGATATATTCTGAAAGAAACTTGATTGTTTCTTACTGAACGTACTAGTTTCCGCTCTCTCAATTGACTCTGTCGCACAACAAATGGCACGGACATGGGAAGTTCACTAGAGTCCACCAAGTTAGAAACTTTCGTATTGAAGGCTGAAGAAGAGTTAGCCGCATACGTAGCAAGATGGTCCTACTGCAATCGCTACGACTGCGACATTCATGGTCTGTTGTTCTAAACGAAGAAACTAATGACTTTGAAAAAGTTTACATCCCAACTCGAAGTTAGCATGTAAATTTCAGCCAGATAACCTACTCATAATCGTAAGCAGCTGACAAGATGATATCTAAGAGAAATCTACGGGATTCGACCAACGGCTGAACTTCAGCAGCCACATGTTGGTTCTACGTAGGTGCGAACTAGTGGACACATTATTCACGTGAACAAAACGAATCTGCACACAGAATAAGGTTAACATTGATCACATTAATGCTACAATGTAATGGTTTCCTCCGAAATGTTCACAGTGTGTGTCATACAACGCAGCGACTAACACATTGAAGTAGATGGACAACTAACGCAGTCAAAATCCACGAACTCATTAGGGTTTATAGATTAGCTGTCTTCACTCAAAGATCAGCCTAATGTACCAGCTCGTATCGTGTTCACCACTCTACTTACAAATGCAAAGAATGTTACGCAGACGAACGAGAGATGTACGTCATTTCATGAGTAAATAAACTTTCGCCAAAGTGGAGCAAAAATTCGTGTAACCGAGGGATGACGATGTGCTTAAGACATGAAAACAAACAATGTCCGCAATTTTCAGACACGTTCTGACTAGTGATCACATTGTGGACCAAGCTTGTACGTTCACTAGCCCGTTGCTTCGTTTTCCTACACGTTTTACTGTGGCCTGCTGAAATGATTGCAATGAGTTCACTGAAGGCTACATTATGTGTTCGCAAACAGTTACTCGTGAATTTGACATTGCCTGGACATTGCCACCCTTCCTAGCCCATCAACTAATTATACACCACACACCTTTGATCGTCTGACATAAGGATTGACTGCTGCTATTGTAAATTTAGTACCGCGTTAATAGGAAACATGAGCACCTGCAACTCTGTGGTGAAATATGGCCGTTGCTAATTTCGTTAACCGACTTAGTAAATTATTTAATACGCCGTTGATACCCTATCTTCCCATTATACGAATCCTCTAGTATGGCTTCCATCGTCACTGCTAGTTCCGCATGAAAGATTTATCAGGGAAACATTCACACCGATATCACTAATGGCTGAACATGCTTGCTGAGTTCAGAACTTACGGATTCTTTTTCTACAAATAAATATAGATTGTTTCTGTAAGAATGCTACGTCTGAGTTACTGCGTGGTTTCTGCCCTATACAGTTTTGCCCCACCTTCGACAACGTTTGTTAACGTTAAACAGACATGTCTTCTTTCGTGTTTTTTGATCATCAGACTAGCTGGGTAAATTAGGCGTCACAGGAGAGATCACAAATAGGCTCACGTGCCACTCCGCACGCCGTCAACTAGTCACAGGCAAGTGATGATTCCATGTAGGCAATAACCTCATCTGAGAGTGAAACTCAAGTTTGGCTAGTCGGACGAAGATAACTCCAGCCACAGACGATATCTGAGAACAGCGAACCTCTGATCTGATTTAGACATTCTGTGGTTTATATGAAAAACATTCTCACTCTAGTCAAACTGTTAACAATAATGCTTTACATTATCATGCACACCATTCAAGGTAAAGTCAGCGTAGTCTCTCAGTTGTGGAATCTTTCTCGACTCAGTAATGAGAAGTGGGCATCACTATACTTTAGATGCCAGGAATTCGATTTTTGGCCCACGTTTACAAAAGACGAAAAGCCCATTATACACAACTGACAAACGGGTCTGCATAATCTGTTACGACTCATGGTTATGCATAGTCCATCGCTGTTATTGTGAGCCTCTTGTTTTGGGCAGAACAAAACCAAATTTTGAAGTTTTATTCAGATCAAAAGCGTTCATTGTGTAACAACTGATTGATCGATAAAAACATGAAGCTTAAAACCAAATGGAAACTACTCACGGAAATCAAAAATCAACAGCTTGCATCTTACAAATTGGAGGCGCCAATAACCACATTGGGTAAAAGAACATCAGACAAATTGAAGTTCATCGTGTCAGTAAAATAGACGTCGTAGAAGAGTACTGTTAATGCTGGACGAAATAACACCCCAGCAGACAAGATGGCTACATGGTAAATAGTGCACGGGGGGTTAGAGTTCATGGGCTGCCGTTTCGTCACATATTATTCGTGAAACGTGCAATGATCGGAAATTCTTGCCAACCGATTCTGTCCGGATTCAGTAGTAGCATGCCGGGTCTAAATTGCTGTCAACGGAAACCGTGACACATGAAGTTGAGCGTGTTTTCCACGAGTTGGCAATTCGGTATCACCATATCCACAAGAGTCATATACGCAATACTCAGTGCAGTTACACGTTTACTACCTAGAATATTGTAAGATATGGAATATGTAGGCCCCAGGGTGATAAGTTGAGAGAATAACAAAAGGTTTAATCAATCAGGTTGATAAAAAACGACATAAGTGAGATGAACCAGCTAGTACTGTGTCGCACGTACCCAGATTTTTGTTAAAATTTGACAGTTAATAAATGTATTCTTGATTTTGGGTGGAAAAGTCCCGGACCTGAATAATGTTAACCATTTTACCATTAAAGTGCCACGATTATCTTGATTACAGTATGTGGATCCAGTTGACCACATCTACAGTGAGCTACGTCTCACCTGTAGCCCGAACAGCACAAATGAAATTGTGCTCCACATGTTTGAACACATGGAAAACCAGATGTGTAGTTTGATATGACAAACCATAAGTACATTTCCGGCAAGCGCCTGTCCCATTATTTTGTGAACTATTAAATTAACACATTTTACTGTTTAGTTCTGACGCTTTAATGCACCGACTGAGTATACATCTGACGGAAAACTGCGGCATACTGAGAAAAACATTCGCATACCCTTTTCTTACTGACCGCTCACTGGACAGCTTAGCGACACACTCTGACGTATAAGTATTGATGATTAGCCAACAATCATCTCGGCTCGTATACGGGTGTTATTGGAACAGTGTATCACCCAGTCCAAAAACGTTGTCTGTCGATTAGGTAGCACAGTTTTGGTGGACCGAGGCGTTGTTCCGCAAAACTAATAGTTTACTCCGACTTGAACACACAACCCAATCGTAATTTAACATGACCAGTTAATTCTTCCGAGAAGAAAACCAGCGACCCAGATGACCCGTAACACTACATTGAGGCAGTCAGTTCTTCCCAGCGAAGAGCATGCCAGCTGTATTTCCAAGCAGCAAGTTTACCAAGGCTCATTTTTCTCACAACTAAAGTAACCAGGTTGTCATTGATGAGTGTAATGACAGTGAGGTTCATCACGTATTGAACGATGCTATGGCTGACTTTGACTAGTCAATGTTACTCCAATAACATTAGCTGTTGGACTCATGCTGCCAGGACCATACTAGAAAATGGGATTCAGTGCAACTGCTTGAACCCCTTGGATGTTCGTCCACCAGACATAAAGGATTGCTGTGAAACACCCAAATGAACGAAATGCGACAACCAACCTTTTGTGATGGATGGCTGACAGGTTAGGTTCGACCGGGTCAGTAGGACATTCAAAGGAGAACATGGATCAGTAGGCAACTAATAGGCAAACGGATCCATCATTTTCTTAACATCTATAGAGATCAGTTTGTTCCGAAGTGAACTGTGATCCCTCGTGTAACGGGCACTACATTCTCTTTCACAGTTTCGTGGGAACAAAGAGGAAGCATAAACTGTCAGAGAGTCTAGCCGGGTTAATTTGGCACAAGTATGCTAACAGTAACCAGAACAGAGATGTTAACCTTTTCCGCAAACGCTTCTTCACTACAGACGTCATGTTAACCGTCTAGTCCGTCCAACACAACGGATGTTATCACAAAACTATGAATATTTAGTTCGACGAAAATTGTTCTACGTGTTCTATCCTTGCATATACGAGATTGAAAGTCTTCGACCAGATAGAGGCTTGGTATGGCCTGGGAACCGAATTTACATTTTCAATACCTGAGCAAACAGTTTACCTCCAAGCTGGTTGTGTATTTTTGACTCAAAACAACTGGTTCTTCCTCATTCCGCACTCATGTTACTGTTTCCAAGAGGCAAACTGCGTGGACTGCACAATAAATCGACTATACGAGAGAATACACAGGTTTCACGAAACCCGCTTGACGACCGTCGGAAAACGTTATTAGTTTAGCGTAACTTTTGATCACTCGGGGGTTTTGAGTACAGAACCCAATTGCGTACTATCTCCAAACGACCTTACTATGCTGCACTTGTTTGTCTCAGAAACCTGAAGTTTTATATCCTCATGGTTTTTGGGGTTTGTTACATTTCGGTTGCTACGTCAAAATCTGTATGAGCAAACCTCACGTCTTCGAGTCGTCAACTTTCCCTAGTGCACCATTATTTTAATAAACTAGGCGTCACCTCCGGCTACCGGTTTCACATAACCTTGTTTTTTCTCTGCCCTCAAAACGACACCTTATAGAAGAACTTTCCTTTGTGACCTGACTTACTGAATTCTGCGTGTAAATTACAAAAAGTTTAACAAGAATGAGTAAAAATACGGAGGGTAAGTATGAAGCATACCTGTGCTTTATAACAAACAGCTTCGTTTGTGAATGATGTAGTGCGCACACTCGGGAACTAAAGCGCAGGTCTCAATGCCAGGATGATGGGGAACCGGAAATGATTATCGGAGTATTGTGTACGCACTATCCGGAAAGTGCCATTAGGGAAAATGACAATGTACTGTCACCTAATGTGTGTGAATACACCTCAGTCTTGCAAGTGAGTGTACGCGTTCATGGTTCTATATTTTAATAGAATCTGTGCCGAATTTCGTTGAATTTACGATTTCGCACACTAAGTGTATTTTGCGGTCACGACATGTAACGATCTTTCAAGGATAGCATATGTATGATAGTTGCTACGAAATATTTCCGTTCTTTGTTTTACACATTATTTCTAGTCTTAAGGTTGGACATGCATAACCACCCTTTGTCACCGGATTTTGTGCACCTTAATTTTCGAGACATCACTAAGATTCTCTTTTGAGGGGTTTCCTCATACTACAGGGTTTCCTAACCAATTTTTGTTCAGTAGATAATGTGAAAAAGCTGTGTATCATCCTAAACTTGTCAGACCATGTGATTTCATATAGCAGCCGATTTCGGCAGTATGAAGGAAAACCTACAGTTATTGTTCACATATTTTATAATTTCTATACTAGAAAACTCCTGAGATAAAGCCTTGATCTGGAATTCAGTGCTCAACTGTACACACATTCTGTTAAAGTGTGATAACGAATTTTGTAGTGTGATAAACTAACATTGTTATGCTTCATAGTCAAGCTACCTTTGTGAATGTAGGATTGTTTCACGTCCTTACCAGTTTGACGCCTAAGGTTTAAAGATTCTTTTGCGTTAAGCATCGAATGTCCCAATCGCTCCACTATGAATTGTGATAATCTTAACTTATGCCTGGGCGGCAAAAGGCAATACCACATGGTGTCGTGCCTTCCATATTTGGGAAATCCGCTGGCAGGCGCACAAGGTGGCGATTTACATTAATGCGGTGAATCCTAAGGTATACTTGCAAGGGGTGTGCACCTCATGAGTAGTTGCTCAGCTGTGCCAGATAGCTCCATGTTTTTGATGTCCGTGCGTTTTTTCTGGCTGTATTCTACCTAATGAGCGGCCACTAATAGGGTTCCTGTTTATTCCAACTAGGACAGTAAGAAACTGATTCTTTTGCTTGTCTTTATAGAACATCAAGTCATACCATGCACGAACAGTGTCTACACTAATGCAGCCAGAGACATACTGAAACTGCGCATTTCCAGACACAATAAGGACAAACGAAAAAACAAATACACTCCACACCAATAAAGCCTGGAAGCTACCGTATAGAACATTACTGCCCAACACAATAAGACAGGACAGTTTGGTAGTTAGTTGTAGTATAAAGTTTAATGAAGCTTTTGGTTTTCCATATGGTGATGTCCTACACAGGAATTTTCCCGGATATTCAAATGAAAATTATGGATCAGCCTGGTCGACCCATACATGTAGGCTTTTGCTTGGTGATCTGTTTTTGGGAAATACGCTATGCAGCATTTTAAGTTTCAGTGTCTCTTGGTTTTAGGGTTAGGTCTTTGAATATACGTACCCGTTCAAACTGCCGTCAGTACGGGTTGACAGTTAGTTCACCTCAAAACTATAACAGAACAAAAGACGTTACTGAAATCCCGTAAACCGACGCCATTACTTCAAGAATATGTTTTGGCTTACTGGCTAAAATAGTTGAATGTTCGATTGTTTGTATCTACAGGTGTAATAGAATCTTCGCTGGAATCAGGATGCCCCTCCACACCTCCTGGTTTGGACAGTCCGCTTGTTTTATTTCCTGGAAGCAGACCACAGAAAATCAGTTTTCGTTCACAACACCGGTCACGCTCACAGAAAGAAATTTTCTTCGATGGTACAGCTAACGTGGAGTCTAATCGTCATCAGGAACCGAACCATCATCCCCTTCCTCAACCGTGTATGGATATAGAGGAGACAGTCGAGCCGGGAGTCCAGAATACACCACTGGAATCAGTGTTTCATTCGGAAAGAACCAGATCAATCGAACGGACTTCATTGAAACCACGACCGAGCACAACGTGAGTAATAGATAACAATAACAGCAAAGATGAACGGTTTCTGATTTGTATGCCACTGCTCAAAACACCATACTGTCATTTTTTCCCTGAAGCCATTTGAAACAATGGCGTGCTGAATGCTGATCAACAATAACTCATCAGTATCGACCTGAATAAACATTATTTGGGAAATGCCGCCTCGACCGTTCTCTAAAACCGATTGCTCTACCTGATATTTTTTAGAAAAGAACACAACCAAGGATAGTTTTTGCTTTAGTCAATACAAGCCGACAAACCACGATGGGTTCTTTTCATCCATACTAAAAAGGTGTGATCACGTTATACATCATTTTCTATGCACAGATACTTCTTACATCATATGTTTCAAGTTGGGACTTCCTAATTTCGGCTTTTCTCGTCGGGTACCCTACTTGGAAGCATTGGTACAAAAAGTTTCGACCAACAAGGGCGTGCAGTTTTTAGGTGTCACGTTTAAGTTTTGACAGGATCTAGTTTTACACGTTAAAGCCAGTGGCCGCTTTATTCAGATTTTTACCCTACAATGACGCAAAATTCCAACGGCGAATTGATTCAGTTGGTCGTTATGTGACCACTACCCGAAGGAAAGTTTGTTTTTCAGTTACCTCCGCCTTACCGGCCAAAACGCATTCAGAAGACTTTGCTATCACTGACCTGATACTTTTTTGCTGACTGAGTTTGAGTCTGTTGAACTCTTTCCAGACAGGTCTCACTTCTAACATCACGGTGGTACAATATCACCTATACATCATACAGATCTGTAGAACTAACCTAGTTATTAATGCCAGTGTGCACTTCGTTCAGCTCACTTAAAATGTGGGCGTCCTTCAAGGAGGGGCTACTAGTTTTCACTGCACAGTGAGGCTCAGGCTTGAAATATGTCAACGTCACTGAACAGCATTGAAGCACGGGATCAAAATTAAACGTAATCACTAACCAACACTAAGTGTTGATTGCTAACTTGGATAAGATATGACAACGCACTATTTTTATGTGCTCGGTTAAACTACTGGTCTTGTCTTGGCATACCTGTAACTGTATGAGTAACTTTTTTATAAAAGCGTTACTGTCCGGTGAAGCTGATGATGCTGTGGACAGGCATTAGATCTCGATCAAGTGCAGTGTTAGTAAGGAGACAATAATTAGCTGGATTTACTGTGTATGGCAGAATGAAGGTATTTTTTATGTGTCCAATTTTGTCGTTGCCAACTCCGTTTGGCAGCGATGTCACTGTGCTCAACAGCAAACATATATTCCTCCTATCTGCTACTTTGTGGGCAGGTACAAGAATACCCTGTGTAACGACAACCTGATACAAAGCCAATATTTGCGTTGCACCAACGACAAACGCGTTATCTCTAAATGAAATTTGGATACAGCAGTTCAGAACTCCTCATGAGAATTGTAATTGAGCAGCTTCGCTTGCACTGAAATCATTTCTTCTCCGTCTGACATAGTACACTGTGTATGTGACGATATGTCTGATGTGGTAATTTGAGTTTCAGTATGCTTTTTGTTGTCCTCATTATTTGAGGACACGACCCAGATATTTTGGCGTTGTCTCGCCAAAGAATATTACTTGGTTAGAAACGAAGTGTTATTGTATTACTGACGCTGGATTCTGGTGTCATGTATTTATTTTCGAGATTTTTATTTCAAAAAATTCATGTAACCCCGCCAAAATGAACATTCATTTCTGAGAATTTCCTTCCCATAACAAGCTGGACACGTTTTAGATGGTTGAAATACTGGTTGGCCTGACACAGTTTCTAACATTACATGCAAGGAGTGTGTAGACTTTGCTCATGGAGCGGAGTTTGGAATTTCATATACTGCGACACTAAAAGGCAGTTTTTAGTGTCAGTGTAACCTGTTCATTTAAGGATTAGTTGAACAATAACCAACGTTTGTGTGGTAACACTGGTGCGTTAGATCAGTAGTCACGTGAGGGACAGGTCGATTCTCAGCTTATCAGCAAGGAAAAACCACATTAATTTGATTGCCCAGAAGACAACTGTCCACATCTTATCGCCTTTCTGGGGCATATCGTATCGTATAGGAGCCACCTCATTGCGACAGTCTGAAGCAAATGTTCTGTACTTCTACGAAGGCCGCGACTTTTAAGGTATTAGATTTTGGGGTATAAGGATTCAGCATCACCTTTAGCCATAGGACGCGTCCTTACCTGATGAGTAACAGTTTTTCTAAATGGTATTGTAATAGGAAATACCGTATTGGGTACAGAAACAGATTGGACTGAAACTGCAACTACCTCGGCGATAAATTATGTAAAGTGACTATCACTGGTCATCGTAATTCAGTTTTTTTCTTTACTTCCGAAAGTATCCATTTCACGCTCTTTGTTCTGTGTTTGTGCACAAGACGCACATAGATAGATGTATTCAATCACGTGTCTCAAACTATGTGCACGGAATGAAAAACTCTTCTACGCAAAAATTTGAACAGTTTG
>QNGE01004654.1:2944-57517 GCA_008508345.1 Paragonimus westermani | reverse complement strand
GCGTTTGAAAAGCTTTCTTGTTTATGCGGGGTAAAGTGCGCCTAATCGTCATGAGAGCGACAAATCCCTTTTTTGCCGCCAACTCACGATGATACATGAAGGACAAGTTAGACGACATCCAGACGCCCATTTCATCCTTCAGATCGAGTCTCATGATATCTATCGTGCTAGATGCATTATGAACCATGAAGGCGTTACCAGAATCCCCACCGAGTTACATGTGAGCACATCTAGTTTCATTTCGTCCGATCAGCTCTTGATCACGTCGAGATCAATCTGCAGTGCACTGAGATCAGTGACATTCCAGATTTTCAGGTCGTCTGCGTATAGAGGGCGCGACTGGAAATATTGTTTGGAAGGTCGTTGATGTAAACAAGGAACAGCAAATGACCTAGCACAGGCCCTTGGGGAAATCCCGCAAAAATGAAAGAAGGAAACGAAAGATCTGATCCGATCTTAATTTGAAAATTTCAATTATCAAGAAAAGAGGCGATCCAGCGAAGAACCTCTCCTTGAATACCACAGGCTTCCAGTTTGTGTTTCAGGGGGCCGTGTGGGACATGGTCAAAAGCCTTAGAAAAATCAAAGATGATAGCATCTGAGATGAGGCCACTGTCTTTCGCCTCCGTCAGACTTTCCGTGAAAGTAAGCCTGCTTGTTATGCAGAACTGATTAAGAAGGAAGCCATACCGTGTGGAAGAGAAAAGATTATTTTCAAGTTGACCGTCACTCACATTTGATCACGGCGTTCGCATTCAGATAGACTTTCCAGCAAGCCTCTTTCGAAAAGAAGCACTAGACTCGAGTTTCGTTCTCATTAGAGCTCGTCAGTGGTTAACACAGTGGTTAACACGGTTGCCTCATGATTGGAATGTCCGGAGTTCAAATCCCGGCCGTGGCAAGGATATGCACTACTGACGAGCTCTAATGAGAGCGAAACTCGAGTCTAATGCTTCTTTTCGAAAGAGGCTGGCTGGAAAGTCTATCTGAATGCGAACGCTGCGATCAAATGTGAGTGATGGTCAACTTGAAAATAAACCAAATCCCCGACTACTCATCAGTGAAAGATTAGTTGTTGAGAAGTGTTCGAATACGGCGCGCTTTAGTGGGCGCTCCGGTATTTTCCACGGAATGCTAGTGAGGCTGATTAGTCAATGCTGGCCGGAGATTGCCGGTCAACCACTCTAAATATGGGGGTGACCGTCGCCTATTTCCATGCGCTGAGGAGAATGCTAGTCCGGAGTGTTTACTTAAACAGCTAATTAAGGGGGATCACCCAGACCAGCAGCTGCTTCCCTGAGTATTCTGGGATGGATCATGTCAGGACCTATTGCAATATATGAATTAACCTTGATTAGAAGGTCTTCAACATTTAGCAGTCACGAGTGGTTGCCTGAACTTCAGCAGCAGTAGGACAGGATGAATACTCGAGGATGCGACGTCGCAGACTGTGGAGTAGTACTCCCTGAATAACTCAGCCACAACTGGGGAGTCAGATGGAATCTCCCCTTCGGCCAGCCGTAACAAAATAGCTGAAGGCTTGTTCTTTCTTAGTCGTTGCATATGCTTGAACAAGAAGTTTTTGGTCCCGCGGTCTCTGAGGAGGATCTTTTCATGTACGAGTTTGATGTGTTCGCGGATTTCTCGCCTACACCTGGTTCGGACAATGTGGAACGCGCAGGGTCCTCTGAGTTTCCTGTAAGCCCAGGTTTCGCAAATAAATGGGAACAGTTGTCGAGAGGATGACGTAACCTGCGCGGTAGGGGTGACCGATAAGAGAAAGTGCATAGTTTGCGTGGTTTAAATAAGTCGTCCACTTTCTGAATTGCGCTTTGAAGCGCACTGTAGTTCTGGCCCACCGAGTTCAAGTCGAGAAGAAATGACACTACGTAGGTTCTCAGGCGGTTAAAATCCGTTCGATTAATGTTTTGAACGGTGGAGAAAGGAAGGGGAGAGGAAGAGCCTCAAAAAGATGGCCTAGAATTAAGGAGGGTGGTAGGGCTGGACTTGGTGTGCTCCTCCGAATTGTTCTGATGACCCTTTATCGATGCTGTAGTAGCGACATCGACGCCTGTGCGTAGGCCAGCGGCCCTTCAGGACGTTTGACCAGAATTCTTGCCTCCTCAACCTGCGAACTCTGCGCCCCTGTCAAATTCCGTTGCTTGGGAGAGTGTTCGGAAGTTATAACCCATGAAAAATTTGGCTTCTTCGTTTGCTGGTTGCGGGGTCTGGAAGACGGCAATGCGCGCTGTGTATACGGCTAGTAAAAGAAATATTTATAAGAGTGGGCCAAATTATTGCATTTTGAGTTGCAGGAGGCGGCCCTAGCAGGCTGCTTCCGTTCCGAACTCTTCGGAAGAGGAGTTTTCTGCATGGCTGTTTGGTGGGTTTCGGGGTGGGTAAATCTGAAGACGGTTTCTGCGCGGTGTCCGTGCCCTTACTGTTCATGCATGTGCCTGAGGCGTCGGTCGTTGTAGCGACAATACAGACGGCGTCTCCGCTTTCTAAAACAGGCACAGGGGTCTGAGGGAATACTCCGAAAGCAGAAACTGAGACTTCAGTCTCCAGTTGTAGCTTCTGGTCTGCCATGATTCGTGGCTTAGTCTTAATCTGCCGGGAGCGGTCGAAGGATTCGCCTTTCAGGTGGGCTTTAGCGGACTTCAAAGCCATCGTTTTCCCACCACGACCTAGAAGCTGAGCATGGCTGGCAAGGTTACCAAGAGATCCCATAAAACAATTGTCTTTCCCTGAGATTCTTTTCCTTCATTTTGTAGCCGCCCCCTCTATGTGTGTAGTTGACAGAAATACTGCTTTCTTGGTAATTGCAACACAGTGGAGGGCAAGTGCTATATACTCATTCAGTGAGTGTGGTTCCAACTTCGTTCGTTGGTGCTTCTCTATCTTACCCCCACGGAAAAAATAGGAGATACAGAGCTAAGGAAAGCCCAGCATCTACAGTCGCGGGTTTTCTGAGTCACTCCACTTGTCGTGGCGTGTGTACGACCAGTCAGCGGCGGAGCGGTGCTTTGGCTTCCGCATACCTGCAACACATGCGAATGTAAATGATAAATGAAGAACCTAGCTGTTTGTATTGCCGTTCGTTAAAGCTAGTGCACTTGAAGTGATAACATTTCTGACGCTGGTGGCACTGCATGCCATTTTGTGCGGACATTTTACACCCATACTGGCCGCGGACGCTCTCTGCTACAGAGTGTGTCTACTGAGTCCCAGCACTGCGAGATCTGACACGGGTCGTTGTCGGCAGGGATGAGTGATATGCGATATAGGACGGTTAGTTTCTAGTGATTCACAAAAAAACGAAACAGATACGATGAAGCCGAAAAATTCGGATATGACATAATGCAAATAATTCAATACGTAACGAATAGTTATGTTATTCGATGACGAATAACGGTAGTTTTATGCAATTTTTTATGCACAGGTCACCGGGGGACAGAAATATGAATAGACAGCAACAGCGTGAAAATTTAAACCAAATTTCGAGTTACCTGCGGAAAGAGACGCCGGAACACTGTTGGAAGAAAGTTCTCCATTTGTCGCATCACAGTGGGATCATCGACGCTCTCTGGTTTAGGAAACTGGACGTCAACCGGCCATGAGCGTCAAGTCCTGTAGTTCAGACGGAAACTGGATTGAACTGCTCTAGTAACAAAAAATTCGTTTGGAGTGAACCAGAAAACTTAAAAAACAGGTCTTGTTGGAATAATTAGGTGAGCATGAGCATAGTATAGCTGGGTGAACTCAACTATGATTTCTACGATACAAACACGGAAGCAAATACTGAAGCACCGAAAACCATTATAACGTGAAGATGACGTACTTTGAACCAAATGTGCGATACTCAGCCGTTGGCGGTGTAACATGCAGGCCAGCCGACTCTACTCTGACTACCCGTGACTTCGCGGACCAACCTTCGGGCAAAGTGGACGCACCAGGGGACAGTGTTCTTCCGAAGTAGGGGTTCGAACAACAGCTCTGAGAAGAGAAACCATAGGAACGAACATGAACCGAAGGTCCAGTAAGCCATGCACACGACTTACGCAAACGAAATCAAAACGGCACCGACAACACAGCAGCACGCCCCGTTACACAACTCAAATTCAATCCGTGCGTGCTCGCTGGTTTCGGTTGCGCGTTCCAGCGGCATATTCTTTCATGTATTGCGGTTCCGCGCTTGAAGATATGGACATTTTAACGAGTTGTTGTAATCAGAATTGAACCATATGAGATAAAAATTGAACACGTGATAAGCACAGAGCACCATCAGTCACCACAACACAGGACGTATATTGTTGAATTGTATTTTCACCTGTACAGAAAATTAGCACGATAGAACGATTGCACAACAAAAAGTCACAAGGTATGTTAGTCATGTTCATCACAGTTATGATACAAGCTCTATCATCAACTTGGTGATTCATTGGATAGCCGGTGTTTGAATGTGCCGCAACTTAATGATCGTCTCCTTACGCGCTCGGGTTGTGTTTGGGGGCTAAAGCCGCGGGGTCCAGGTAATCTTTGCACTCGAGAGGAAGTAATCTGAACGGCCGGATTTTCTGGTTGGTTGGTACGTAAATTCGTTGCCAAATTACTTGGTGCCAGAATATGCATACGCAGCAACAGAATGTAATTATGAATTGTTCGATATAGAAGTGCATGTAACTACATAGATTGAAGATATATTTGTATAGTGATAATTATCTACGTATGTCTGTATTCATATGCACATGCCTGGTTACGTGAACGTTTGGATATATATGTTTTATCTGACCATATATGATTCTAAGTTCAGAAGTATATATAGATGTTGGCTACAGTTACATGGTCCGGGCGCATGGCCGTAGTAAAATATATAAGCCATACAACGTCAGGTACACTTTAACGGGTATTATCTGATGCTTCTTTCACACTGACCAAACTACGGGCTATACCCTGGTACATTCTTAAAAGTTCGTAACTTTTATGAATCTGAGAAATGCTTCCGTAATAAGCCCGACCACATCTGATGTTTTCAGAGGACACCTTACGAAATGTTACAGACAGCAATCAGTGACGTAGTTCACTTCGAACCGTCTCGAACAATATTCAAGATCCTTGGATAAACGCATTGGGCGCTCAGAAAAACCGTACTATGGATTTTGTGATGTAACCCTATGTCCTAAGAACCACTCAGGACCATGTGCAATAATCCTACGCCAGTATATATATGATACAGATTTAAATCTAAGATATCAAATATAGGCAGTATTATCGAAACAGCATTTCGCCAAAATTGCACTGATAAGAATGTGCCACGGTTTAGCCCATAGTTTGGGCAGTATAAAGGATACGTATTAAAATACAGGACACCTTACGGAATGTTGCAGATAGCTACCAGTAAAGTAGTAGTTCACTCTCAACCGTCCCGAATAATACGCATGATCTTCGGAAAAACGCACTGTACGCTCAGAAAAACCCTATGATGAACCACGTGATGTAAGTGTAGCGTTTTGTACAGTATTTTCTACTTTGTAATTTTTATTGTTCGCTCCTTTCGCCTTTCTCCAACTCACGTGTACACTCCATGTTTAAACCAAGTTAATCGATTGACTCGATAATCAGTGGTACGAAATTTACCTCCGAGGTCGTGAGGCGTGCGTTTCTCTCCGCGTTACGTGTCGTTCGAGTACAGGTGTCGGGAGAGTTAAATACCAACGCCACCAACCGTCTGTTGCAGCACAAATTTCTTAGGAGCAACACTACGGATCGTATACACTGGATACCTCGTTCAGTGTAGTGGAATTTCTTAACCAACGCACCATCACGAACTATTATGAGTTATTTCCTTCTGTTTTCATCACATTTTGGCTCCGAGTTCATACTCGAGCATTTTGGTGGTCTTTAGATTTACTACATAAGCCTACGCCCTAAGGACCGTTCAGGACCGTGTACAATAATCCTACGACGTGTATGTTCACATATGTGGGCTGCTAAACTAGTCTCTTATTGCGGCTTACTAAGTAAGATTGGGCTGGTTGTTTTTAGGGTTTATTCGACCCTTCGCTATACACTGAAATACAAACGAAGTTCAGTGATGCGGGTTTAGCAATATTTCTTCGTGTATAACCCGTTGGCGTTTTCAAATAACGTTATTTGACACCCTTTTGGCTAACTGGAGGTACTTTTGGTCAATGATTGATACACGGTTGTGAGTCCGATAGCCCAAATTCCTCGGGTCGGTACGATTTTTCTAGTATCACACGAGCATCAGCTTTTCTGAAATGAAGTCATAAAAAACTGGTGCACCACCGCTTTCTCTAGACGGTATCAATATGAGAGCAATATACATGAGAAAAAGTGTACCCTTTAGTTCACCTACTGCTTCTACCAAACAGATAACTGTCCAACAAAGCCTTAAATTGCATCCTAGAACGGGCATTAATGGCAGTTTAGTATTCCAGTAGGCGACAACTCGGTGGCAGAAAAAAAATTGTTTGGTAAGTGTTTGAGGTCTTTTTCTAAAGAACTTTTCTATTGTGACCTCAGCCCATTTGGATCTGCGAGAGTAGAGTTTCACTGCCATACCTTTAGAAAATGAAAAGTCTGACTGGTTTTTTCAGGGCCTTCAGTATTCCAGAAGATAAAAATCACGGATTTTGAACTGAGAGTCGTAATAAACATTCCAAAGACTTACTACGTTTTTCGTCGCAGCTCGCTGTGCGCATTCGAGCGCGTTTTTGTCTTTTTCAAGGCCATGGTAAGTAAATCAACGTATTAAAGCAATGTCGCAAATAAATCCCATGAAGGGTTGGAATAGCCTCCTTGTCAATTCGAGGAAGCGTCCGTCTTTATTACGCCCAGTACAGCGAATCCCTTTTTAGCAGCTTTTTCTTAATGAACTAGGAAGGACACATTGGATGATAGCCGTATGCCCGGGTGTTTTTGAGACTCACCTCGACAACACGCTTCTGGTTGTGCACAATGTGTTATGAAGACAGAATTGTCACTAAGAGACATGTGAGCACACTTATCGTCGTTGTTGGGAAGACGCCACTCCGTTGACTATTGCTTAACTGCATCGAGGTCTGCTTGCAAAGTGTTGGGATCATGTGACTTCTAGATTTTCAAGTCATCCGCATAGAGAAGAGACTGGCTGGGAATCCTTTCCGGCAAACCATCGACGTAACTTAAAAATAGTGATTGACGAAGGACAGATCCTTGTTGTACACCTGCTGAGATAGGTACGAGGGAGGAGACATCAGAGCCGGCTTTTAAACGAAGGGTTCTGTCTTTGAGGAATGAGGCGAACTGGCGGTAAATATCACTTCCGGTGTCGTGTGCCTCCATTTTCTGTTGAAGTGGAGGTGCGATACCCTGTCAAACTCCTTAGTAAATTCAAAGGAAACGATGTTCAATATAAGACCACAATCTCTAGCATGCTCTAAGTTGTCCATAAGAAACAGGTTGTTCTTTACGCAGGACCCCTTTGGTAAGAATCCATGTCGCGACACAGATGAAGGTATTGTCAAGACGATGCTTTAAGATAGCTGGTTTAAGAAGACGCTTTAAGATGTCACCGAATACTCGGTAGGTTGATTGGTCGATAACTGACAAGAGAGTGCTGATCACTCGACTTATAAGTAAGGATGGCGGTAGCATCCTTTCATTTTTTGGAGAGGATACCAGCAGAAAGACTCAAAGTGAGGATTCTGCATATAAAAGAGGCTGTTCAAATACCCGTGAGTTATAAACACTAGGAAGATTGTGATGAGTCAAAGTTGCAAACGGCAGCGTACTGATCCTTGAATAATTCAGCAACGAGGTTGATAGCGACAGATTCCCGATTTGCACCGAGTGTGAGTTTTGCGAAATGCTCTAGCGTCTTCGAGCTTATTGGTCTGTTTCCGCTTAGCAAATAGTATCGCACGGATATCAAGAAGTCGGTGGATCCTTGAAAGAGGAGAGCGGAAAGAGCTCATTTCCAGCTTGCGTTGGATATACGACAAGCGGGCCTCGTGCAACATACGTTTTATGTTGGTAGTCAGAGGTAACTGAAGTGGCTTCCACGGGATGACTTTTCACAGTACCAGATTCGCCCGACTGAGATTGCGGACCATCTGCTTCTTCGCAGTGTTGTGTCCGCAAGAGACGCTTGGCCAACAAGTTGGTTTATTGCGCAAACTTCCGTATAGGTCATATCAAAAACTAAACCACAAACGTGTACACTCATTTGCACGACGGACATGCACTCACATACATTGGGTGACAGTACGTGGTCATTCGCCTTGGTGACAGTTCTCACACATCATGTACACACTGTTTCGATAGTCTCTTCTTGTCCGTCGTGTTCGGGGCTTGTCCTTTTGCTCCTGAATGTCCCCTGTGGGTAATACACTACTTGTGAGTAGTATACTACTCACAACGAAATTGCCTGTTATACAACAGCAGGTTGTATCCAGTAGCAGGACTCAAAGACCAGGTTCAGGAGATTATTGTGGCTTAAGGGCGTCTCAATGTTAACCTGGTCAATGTAATAACTTTCGTTTGTGATTACGAGATCTACCAAAGAGATCTGCCCCCGGACGGTTTTTCGTTGCAGACTTCGCGTGTTTTGTCCAGGTCTTCCGATGCACAAATAATGCCAGAACTGAGTCAAGGATATCTTCTGGAGCTTGTTGAGGACATCCAAGACGCTTTCTCGTGTTAAACTTACCCATGACAAGCAAACGAAAGGAATAAATTCGTTCAAATGAGATGAGCTTTATCATCCGAGGGTGGGCCTGAAGGCTAATGGTGGATAAATCCCAACAATAGCGAATCGTGGCCGCGAGCCTTATTTGTAATTACACAACATCGCACAGGAAAGAGGGAATATTGCCGCTGCATACAAAAGAAGAGGATAACTTAAGACTATTGTAGATAACGACCCCCCCTATACGTCTTCTTTCACAGTCATCACAATAAACTAAACAGCCAGAGTTGCGGATTTCTTTACCACTGATCTCTGGTATCAACCATGTTTCCGTGAGAGCCGCAATGTGAGGATGCTTGTCGTATACCATTTTTCTTAGTTCTGGGGTTTATTCATCAAACCAAGACAGTTGGTACTGATACGACGTAGGTCATCTCACCATGGGGTGACCCCAGAAGAGAAACATGAAGGTTGAAAAAATGGAGCCGTGCTTCCCATAGGATTCGGGAGGATATTGGAGATGAGTAGGCTCTGTCGGGCTGCTCGTACCAACTCCTCTTTCGAAGCGTTTCCGAGTGGTTGCAACTCGGTTTGGGCCTCTGCGCCATGGTGACAACCTTCGTGTAGCTACACTGGGGCTGATGAAGTGAGTGTAACTGAACCTTCGCATGTCAAATTTGGGTGCGATGCTTGGTGTCTTCCCACGTAACCACTCTCTGTGGTTGTCGCCTGAGTGCCTTTTTCCCCGATTGTCATCATCATCATAGACAGCAATACATCAATGTATGCCACTGATAGTTAACTCTCACACAACCATTAAAAAAAGCAAACCCTGTGCAGAAAAGAGGAGAATGGACCTAACTATTACAAATAGCTACGTCTATATTCAAACATTCAACATCAAGTTGCCTACACCTTACAAACAAACAACGGAGTTATAAGTGGAAGTAAGGCGTCATGTATAGCCCGGTTGTCTGTTTGCAAGGCGTTGGCACCTTGATGTTGAATATATAGACGTGGCTATTTTTAATAGTTAGGTTCCCTTCTCTTTTTCTTCCCTCCTCCTGTACAAGGTTTGCTTTTCTCCTTCATGCTTGCGTGGTAGTTAAATAGCAGCGAGAACCACTGATGTGCTAATGTCTCTGATGATGATGAAGATGTCATCAGCAGGACGGTTTTCACTGCCCCGTGCCATTTGGTGCACTGTACTGACGGTATTTGGGAGTAACTGTATGCTCGCTATATACATCTAGGGACCGCCTGAATGCTATTTCGTTGAGTTCCAACATCAATTGCGCTGACGATGTATTTCAGCTGTCCAGGGTCCGTTTGAATTAATGACGGCAGCGGGAGGCGAAAATTTTTGAATATTCTATCGCTGTGCATAAAACTGCTTGCTCCTCAGTAGTGAGCTGAAAATGAATAACAGGTGTAGTGTTCGAACCAAAGCTGTAAGCGGTCATGATAAGACCTGAAGACTGATACATAGTTACCAGACATGAAATAGCCAGAGGAAGTATTCCAGGACTTGAAAATGTTCAGTACGGAAAAGCTACGTTCACACTTACGCTTGTTCTGCCGAACTTCAAATTTGGGGGGCACGACCCTTCAATGTGGTGCTACATGCCATACAGTGCGCAGCTTAGTTCGGGTGCTCAAGACTTTGGAATAAGGAAGTTATGCACCAGTTCACCTCTATACCAGCAGTACCCTAATTACTATGTGCACAATAATGTTAGTCGTTCCTCTTAAGGTTTAGGAACACTTCTCAAACAATGATGGTCAATGCGCACGGATCAAAACTCTCTAGTAGTCCAAATGAGCATTTAACAAACGTCTCCACAGCCATGCGTAGCAGGCTATTTCAAGGGGGTGCGGCAGATACGATAGAACTGAATTTCTTCTGATATAATGGAACTTATGAACAAACGTCAAGTGATCCCCCTGATTCGAAATACGACAAAAAGCGTCATCGACCGAAACGCAAATTTACAAAGAGCTTGCGTAAGGATTCTGAAGCCCACCTTTCCGAGCAATCCAGAGACGGACACCTGGGAATGGCCGGATGCTCTTTTCCAGGTTTCATGGTTGCACTGGAAGTCAGAAGGATGTTGGTGAAATACGAGAAAGATGGTTCACGAATTTACGGCCTGTCGCAACTGAACACCGTGAAGAGCAGTTCAGCTGGCCGGATACAGTGTATTTGTTTGTGAATGGTCGGGACCCTGTGGCTAGTTACGACATTCCAGACGATCCTCCGTCGAAAGTTGAAGTGGATTTGAAGCTTAAAATACTAAAGTGTAACAAAGCCCCAGGCCCAGACCTTCTTTCTCTAGCTCTCTTCGAAAACAACGGGGTGATAATTTACTCGAACAGACCGCACGCCTCTATTCCACATAAAAGACTGAAGAGGTGCCTCATGGCTGGTGTTGACCAATATGCATTTCCGTTTTTACTAAAAGTGCATTATGACAGCCGCAAAGTTATCAGTCTTGCCTTTATCGCGTTCTATTTTCTCGCGGGCCTCCATGTGGCGGCTTCTACAAAACAGGGAAAACAAGATAAGAGAAGAACGCTCAAGTTTTCCCTCTGGTTATTGGCGAATCGGTCATAGTTGCGCCTAGTGACAGACACTAGGATTTTAGTACTCTTCCCAGCCAACGGCCGTGGTTTTTTCAGACCTAACGGCTGCTTCTCACTCGGTTGATCGGCACACCTTCTGGGATTGGCCTTGTCACAGAGGAGTATCTGTGAAGTTTGTCAATTCATTAAGTACGTTGTACGTCCGCTCCGATTGCGGAATACGCATTCGCGGGCAGCTATCTCCGTTCTCCGCTTCAAGTGACTTTCAGCAACTATGTCC
This sequence comes from Paragonimus westermani, assembly GCA_008508345.1. NCBI lineage: Eukaryota > Metazoa > Platyhelminthes > Trematoda > Plagiorchiida > Troglotrematidae > Paragonimus > Paragonimus westermani. Next base: position 45,962 of record QNGE01004654.1, on the reverse strand, counting down.
AATTCTCTCTCTTTTCAATTATGGTGAACACCATTCCGGAAGGGACATTTGAATGTTTCGAGGTATTAAGCTTATTGATATTGAGCACGTGGACGACATCATTTTGCTTAGTTCTCTTACGGAGAAGTGCAGATCATGCTAAACGAATTAAAGAATGGGGCTGGTTTGTGTGATACGCAATTCACAACTTCAGAATGTAAAGTGTTGTTACAACATTGAGTTGGCATTGACCCTGTCTTTGTTGTTACTAACAGGCTCTTCGATACTGTCGATTATTTCACTAACTTGGATAGTGTCATCTCACCGGCTTGGTTGCTAATGAGGTGTCCACGAGGGTGGCGAAAACACGTAGTGCATTCGCCAACTCTCGTCACTTGTGGCGTCGAAAAGATGTCCATTTGTTTAGTAAAGGCAGATTTGCGCATGCGTACCCAGTTTTACTTCGTGAATCATGGACCTGGTCCAGTTGCATGAAACATACATATAGACTCCCCGGATTCGCTTACCGTTGTCTTCGCCAGTTAGCTTGTATTCAATGGGCTACTTTGTGATCAGTGTGACAGTCCGTCGTGTCGTATTTTGGAAACGTAAAAGTTCACGATCGGTAATCGAGGTAGTGGAAGTCTGCAGTATTCACTGGTTGGGTCATGCATTCCGTATGCTGGCGGGACGTCTACCACACCGCGAATTGTTCAGTGTGACTGCTGATCATTGGAGAAAACCGCAAGGCTGAGGGGCGGTGACTTGGTCACGGGCTAGCGGAGCCTTGGCCAAATCGCTAAACGAAGTTGACAGTGCCTGCTACCTGGATGGGAAGTTCGTGGCGATCCACCCCACTGGTTGGGAACACTCTGACATAGCAGTGCCGCAGGCGATGGGGAGTCCTTATCCACAAGTCCGCTGACTCTTTTTTTTTGTTTTTCGCTTGTACATAATGCTTTACTACCCTGTGGATCTTCATCAGAATCGACGGCAGTCCTGTCATAATTCCTAGGGAGTGTGGCTGGATACTGTGACGAGTTTAGAACCGTGATGTCTTAGTGGTAAGCCAGTAGCCCGAGAATCCACTCTCATTAATAAGCAGAGATTGTGCTCTGTGCACCACTTTCATGTCGTCATGTATACTTTGGCGTTAAGGTCACTAATAACTTCGAGGGTAACCTGGTTGTCTATTATAGAAGAGAACTCTCGATTCAGTGATAGCACATAGCTGGTCGTTGTACTCTTTCAAATCGAGTGACTTCATTTTCCGGACATGTAAACGCAACCTTATAACCCTGTTCCCGCCTCAGTTGAGCATGAAAACAAACGGGAAACTTCTTTCAACATCTTGACTCTTGTTGCCTTCAAGCAAGTATGAGATGTGCACACTTGCATATACGTCAGTCCGCGTGCAAATCCATCGTTTAATCCCTGGACGGTAACTGACAATGCCACTCGCGACCTAAACTCGGAGTCGTGATCTAGGTAGGCCTGCCAAAGCATACCTTTACCCTAATGAAAACTCCATCATGCTAGTTAGAGGGAGCAACAGTGGACTAGCTACGTTGAGCAGGACTTTTAGCAGATTACTACCAATCTTCACACCATTTGAGTTTCATATCATGGCCTGTACACCATCGTGAAAAGGATATTTGTGCTGGAGACCAATTAGTTGGTGGAAGACCTAGATGCTTCCTCGTACAAATAATGTATGTCGATACTGGCTATATTTCCATGTATGCAGGTCTGAGTGAAAATATCACAAAAGCCTTCCGGTTGCTGTGCTTTCCCAATTCTTTCAACAACAACCTCTTCATTATCGCTGAATTTGTTAGGTTATCAGGCCAGATATGCAAGATAAGTACACGGCGTAGCAGTATACATTACCAGTGGCGTGGATTCGTCATTCGAATGTGTGCAACTCCTGTGGCACCGAGCTGATCTCAGTCATTTCAAGAAAAGCGGAATGTACATTGCAACCGTACATTGGCTTTTGTTGTATGGCTTTGAGACCTACACGATCCTCCTGGAGAATGCGCGCATCATCCATTTTCAACTCCTGGTGTCTCTAAAGCCGTAAGGATGTGGTGAGAACGCCTTATCGGTAGTGACTTAGTTCCTCGGTTTGTCTTCGTGATGGGCATCAGTCAGCTCAGTAATCTCATCTTAGTCTTCATTTATTTGAATATGTTTTACAAATATCAGCTCACCGCTTGTCATATTACATCCTGTTTGTAGTCTGTGGGTTAAACCTGTAGCGGCAATGATGATCGGCGCATGTCTTCGGTTTGGAGTTCGGAATCTTCGGTATCGAGACTTCCTTCATTAGAGCATTAGTGTTTAGCGTCCGATGTGACATGACCACTCGTTTGTGACCATTATCTTTCATAGTGAAGAAAAAAGCTACTGGCTTTCGTATTGGGAATCCACGTGTCCCATTGAATTTTTTTTCATTGCATCCTTCTCCCTGTCACCTCACATAACCCACGCGTGTCTTCCACTTCTGTGGCATATGTGCCAGTCCATGTAGTCGACAGTATTAGGCCAACGGATAACTGTTTTGATGGCGGATCTGTTAAAGCATTGAAAAGGCAGTTGTAAGATATCCGCACCAAATTTAGTTCGACTGAAGTTGAATAGTTTGGGCGTCGTGTTCAACATCTTATTGATAAACAGATTGGGAATAACACAACGTTACGAGCAAGTTGTAATACTCTACGTTCCAACCACCTCGGGTGGCCTTCCTCAGGAGTGTTATAATCGAAATGTGATTTCGATTATGACTTGCCAAGTTGCATGCTGGTTGAGTGCTGGCAGGTTACCCAGATGTTGACAGGTATAGTCAAGGTAGCCACGGTTCGAATTCACAATCATAATTTGCAGTTATCGTCGTTATCAGAAATTTACGTAATAATTCATGTACCAAGCTAAGTACGGTTGACTATACAAATTTTATTAGTGGTCTGCTAGCTCATTGAAGGGCTCGATTAGCTAACAACCCTAATAAGGTGGAAGCTGCCTTCTGTTCGATAAACAGACTGCTTCAGCTTATTAGGACAACTGGTCTCGGGCTTATCTGCTGGTGCAACTATTACAGAAGTGTAACGTTTGTATTCTTGCCAATTCCAGTAGGACAAATCACTAGTCGGATCACTATGAAAGCGGAGAAGCTACTTTTTACTTTCATTTGGTTAGCTCCGTTTCTTTCTGTCTGGAACCACCCACCCAAATCGTGAGCCGTGATTGCACCATGTCCTTCAAACGTTTGAATTGTTTTCCCGGAGGACCTCATATCTCAGCCGTTTACCGAAGTCCGCGTGATACTAATGGACGCTTTACTTCTCTTTCAGCTGGCGTGGTCAGCCTAGAGTGTATCTGAAGCCACTCTCAATGTAAACTCCTTCATATTTATCATTTGCGCAGCTAATTTTTTAATATTCTTATCCCTAAGAATGAAAGGGCCAACGCAGCAAGTGAACTGAAGTAAGGTTTCAGCTTGTATTGGCATCTTGTCCGTTAGGCTGCATTTGCGTTCATACGGTCAGGCTGTTAACTTTTGGAAATTTAACTGGAGTTAGGATCCGTAATTGTATAGGTGGTAACCGGCTCATCGTCAACGTCATCCGGTGCCTTTAGCGAGAGGTTGCAGCAAGTTCGCCCCTAGTATCCATGGCCTGGTCTGACTGTACCGTATATGACGATATAAAGACATACTGTTACCTCACAGATAACTTTAAGTCGTACCTGTAGTATTATTGTGCGCGCTATCGTTGGTCACCACAGTGATCCACGAAATGACAGTAACGGACGAGCGCGAAGTATGCAAAAACTAACAGGTCAACAAATGATACACTGGATATCTACAGCAGCCAACGATCTTACGGATACAGGCTCGCCCAGCACTGCCCGAAAGCGTTTCTGATCGTTGCTTCACACGTTTACATTCCTTACAGGCGGCACTTCTAGCTTCGTTTAACCGGGCGACCAAGCTTTGTTGCCCGTGATAAGATCGCCCGACCACTTCTGTTCTTTCTAACCGTCAGCGATTGCATTAAACAGTGTGCGGTGCAGTGGACGCTCATTCGTTACTATAATCGCTAGCAGTATATCGGTAGTTGACATTGATGTTTAACTATCACAACAATGAGAAGGAAAAAGCAAACATGATCTAATGTAAGGGTAAAATCAAATGAAGTAATCGGGGCTAGTAAATAATAACCTTGCATCTCTAGTCACGAATCTAAATTCGTTGCACTTACACATGCAACCTAGTGAACAAGCAAGTGATCACGCTTACTTCACATACCTTCCGACTGAACAACGACCACATTCACACCACTGAATCGAACCAACTGCCACCTCTCCTACCCCCTCTATCCACCAACGTCGTATTCGGAGGACCCTTTCCCGGAAGCTGAGCGTGACCTGGTTTCTTTTGATTTTCGGTATCGAGTCATTGTTTGTCTATCTCCCACTTTACGGCTGAGATCCCCAAAAATGATTAAAGTGGTACACTGTTAGTTTATATCGTTGGTATATTACCCAACCGTCTGATTCTGGGCATCTTTAAAGATTGGTCAAACCGATTTGCTTGACCCTCACTACCAAATGTCCGACTTCTAACCTCATAATGGTTTGTCCACTCATGCTACTCAGTGCGTTCGAAAGCAGACTTCGGTGGTTAAGTATTTGAAGGTATTTCATGTCCCTTATTCTAGGCGAATGTTTCACAATAGTCGCGTAACACTGCTCCCATAGTCGTCTTATATTCGCAACCCTTACGCTTCCAAATGATACCTGTACGTCGCTAGAAATCAAGTAAACTGACGAAAGCGGCATTAGTCCGAAGGATAATAATCTCCATTTCATCTCATATGCCTCCACCACTGTTGTTACACCTTCCTACGTGCACGAACCGGTCAACGGGTTCCGGTAAGTATGCTAACTCTCTGCAGTCTTACAGAAGCATTTTACCCTTTGTGGTTGCAAAGCGCATTCCAAGGTCCTTGGCAGAACGCGAAATGTTGAAAAATAAACAAGTAGTGACCCTTTGTCGTCGATGTCCTCAAATGCAGTCTGCATCCCGCTGAATAAAAGGTCTATTTTGGCATTCTGTGAACGTCATATACATTTCCCATTATCCTGTCTCTGATACTGAAACTGCCGTGCAGCTGGAATGTGGAGGTAGCATCGATAATACGTTAGCGTATCTGTTTGGTACGCTCGTATCTTTAAGAGTGACTAATTTAATAAATCTTAGTAGTAGAAAAATAGTGGTTATTGACTGGTGGCACATTTGAAACTGTTCTTGCATTTGGCGAAGAGTAAACCTCTGGTTTGTGCGCCCTGGTTTCGAGCGGGAAACCCTGTCTGACCCTTGGATTGTATTCAGTCCATAACGTATAATGTGCGCTAAAAACCTAGTTATAAGCTAAACTAACTCCATTTTTTTCACAGGAGCCCTCGGTTTCTATTTTGAGTGTGATAACTATAGTCGACTGATGTCACCTCACAGGAACTTTCCTAATCCTTCACACTAGTTAGAGCACCTAGGTCACTATTACTTTACTTTTTTAGGTATCGATGCGAGTTCACCTGAGCTAACTCTCCTATTGTGTCTGAAAGTCGGGACGCAGTTGTTGATCTAAGATCATCTAGATGGTTCTAGATCTGCTAATCGCAGCACGGTACTACAGACCTGCAGTGGTTACATAGTGAAAAGGGGAAGCTAACTAAACTCTTGAAATATTCGACTCATTAACTTAACTTTTCTGTTTGCAAGGCGACATTATGCTATCAGTTGAGGATTGAAACCATACTTATCGTATCCGGCTCTGATAGTTTTTACATGTTTCTTCGTCACATCAAGACACATTGACCTGGCATTTTCTCGGTTTGACTGCTGTGATACTGAGGGGAGATCCCTTAAGATTACCAAACGAACATTCAATAATGTGAAGCCTTTCATTACCATCCCGATTGCTGTATCGGCGATCGATTCTGGTACATCCATATAGCAAAATTCATCAACCGTACTAATTTAAAAAGTAATTCGTTTCTGTGTAATAGATGAGAAAAGACAAGAAATCCATACTGATTTGTCTCTAAGCTGACGTTCGAAATACCAGCACCTTGTCTGTAACAGACTAACTAACAGACGTATGCGTCGATTCATATATATATATATATATATATATATATATATATATNTTCGAAATACCAGCACCTTGTCTGTAACAGACTAACTAACAGACGTATGCGTCGATTTATATATATATATATATATATATATATATATATATATTAGTGCGTCTGATCACGGCCGTTGGGATATCAACTACGTGATTGCAAAGAGGACGTTACTAAATTTCTAGACCTGCTGCAGTAAATTCACTATCCCCACCAAGATTCAGTCTAAAGAATAGGGTGTGTTGCTGTTTTGTAATTCCAATGAATAAGGGGTTTTATTTGTGGATTCCATTTCTACTGTTTACCTCCACATTTTTGTTTTTATCCCGATTCATTGCGTGCTGTTTGTTTAACATCTCATCCACACATCCAGCTTTGGGCTAGATTTGACGTTACCATGGCACCCCATTCCTTCACTTACTGTTCAGATGTCAGACATGGAGCTGTTTGAGTCACCGAACACATCCTGTACTCACTCTTCGTCTGATTACTTCATGGCTCAACACATTGACTCCGAGTTTTGTTCAACCATGTCCACAGTGACAGAAATCAAAGGTGATATGGTAAGACTGGCCAATCTCATAGAATCGGACGAAACGTTGTCAACCCCCAACCCGACTGCATGTGAGCTTCATGCGTATCAAACGAAGTTGCCCAACTACAGCGCTCTGACAGAGTCTGTTAAGACGTGCATCGCAGATGCTATTGAACTAATCATGAATTCACGACGTCAAACGGATTCAACATTGCAAGACGTGGAAGCCGCAATCATGGAGACTGAGTTAATTAGCCGTCAGCAGCTAGAAGCGGAGCGCGATATGTGGTTGAAGTGTAACGAAAAACTCGCAGATTCGCCTGCTCGTCCTCTTAACTCCTTACTTGATCAGACTGCTGTGTTTGAACTTCTTGAGCGCAATATGGTTGCCTCTGTTGACGAAATCGAAAAGATAAAGGTTCAGTGTAAGGCTGAACTAGAGGAAACAAAAAGTGGGTCGTATGCATTTGCTATTTTTCCTTCTACACAATAGTTCCAATCCCTCTAGGAAAAATGGTTATTTGCGGCAATACTAGCAAGATCTTTTTCAATTCCCGTTGTTTTGCTTACCCCGTAAAAATCAACTTTTTGCTACATTTTCAGCTTATGTCTATTGTTAGTTTGTGTTTTTACACTCTTATTTTTGTCACGTATTAGGTTGGGAAAAGTAGACGGAAGCATTTTAAAGTTTGGGTTCGATTCTTCATCACTCTACATTCCCATCTCTATTTTCTGGAGCTATCCTTCCTTATGTTAACTGACTTGTTCTTTCATACGGAACCTAAGATATCTATGTCGACCATTTGGATATTTAAATATTACACCCTTATCTCGATAATAGATGCCTTCATGGTGGCAACCCATGGGATCCAAAACCTCATTTTGCAGAAATCCAACTGTAGTGCGGAACCCTAACCCGAAGGTTACATCTATCTTTCTGTAATACCTGGAATTAGGGACTTCGAACAGCTCTAGAAAGCGTACTCGAATTGAAACCTCCCACGCAAGTAATAAGAAGACCTGGTACTAGTAGCAATAAGCTGTGTGATTTCATGAGATGAGAAGTCGAATTTATGGATGTACAAGAGTACTAAAGAAACCACCGTCTGTCATTTGCTGATCGTACTGACACACAGTCACAAACTGTAAGTTAATCGATACAATACGGGTCAAACAAATTGGCGAATAACAGAAAGCGTAGCATTGAGACTGTTCGTCCAATCCTGATGCGGTGTCTCTAACGCGACGTTTGGCTTGACCCCCCTCTTAGATTTTCTTTTGTGTCAGGATTTGGATAGGCGGTGATTCGATTAGATTTTCACCACAACCTCCCCCCTTTTAAAAGCCCCTACAGTCATTTGCCAATCGTTCTGACCTTCTCGGGGCACCGAACTCTTGCGATACAGGGTATTCTGCTTCCTACACCGCTACGCTTTTAATGTTCAGTCAGTGTGTCTCCGATGAATCAAGGCATCGTGGAGGTCAGTAGTTTCTACTGATGTGCTACCTCGCTGTCAAGTGACCAATCTTTCGACAAGTCGCAAATCTTTTCCACGATAGTATATCGTCCGTTGAATCTACACACTAACTGATGTTCTTAGGCACCTTGATTTAAATGGCACCGCCGGACTGTCCCTCGTTGTGCAATGAGCTGAGTTCCTGTACTGAAGCAGAAAGTTGTCGAGAAACAAATCCAGTTCAGCAAATGTTTTAGGATTAGTGGAACTCACGGCACTTCTGAGCGTTTTCAGCAAATTTTCTGCGGTCTCGTTTGAACATGAATGCCGAGGTGCCGTTCGCAAGTGACAACACCCGATGCTGTCACGCCACTGTTTCATTACAGCGGAACAAAATTGTGATCCGTTGTCCGTCACCAGGTCCTGCGGAATGCCTTCACGACTGAAACATTTACGAAATGTTTGCATGGTAAATGACGTGGAAGGTGAGATTTTAATAAATACTTCTGGATTTGGATAGGCGGTGAATCGGTTAAATTTTCACCACACTTTCATCTCGAAAAGCGTTTAGGTAGAACGTTTATCATGACACTTATTTTCTAGTGTTAGTTACTCGGAAAATCTGACGATTTTCCTCTCACTCTTCTCAACAGTAATAGCTGCCTTGTAGCTAATCTTGTTATCGCCGTTCTGATGCACTTGGTCGTTTGATGTATAGTTTTTGTTTTTTAGGACACGCTGAGGATATAGAGCTCCAGCTGCTGGGAGTAAAAGGTGAGTGTTCAGAACTATTCTTTTCATATTTGTTTTCATACCCACGCCAGCCGAAGCGTGTAGAATAACAAAGTAGTATATTAAAACTACAAAGTGACCTTCAGAGCCCTGATAAAGCGCGCTTCCTCTAGCTGAAATGAGAGGGTTAGATGTTCATAAGTAGGCTTTATTGATATGTTATACTCACAGTATCATCTGAGACACTTGGAGGTCCATGTGTAGTCACTGAGCCTAACGAATAGAGAGTTTATGTAGCATACATACGGATAGAAATGAATTCACCTCGCTTCTTTTTAGCTTGGAATTCTTGACTGTTGTCATGGGGCGTTGTCGATCAATATATTATTCTTACTTGGCCCATGTGCGCGGGCGGTCCACATGTGTTCTTTGTATTCCACTGTTGCTCTGCCTAAGCCAGCGAGCCTCGATCGAATGAGCTGGTTGCGCATCATACCGCAGTCTATCGGTGTGGTTGAGGAATCTCCAAGTTTGTCATCCACAACAGGGTTAGTAAAAATGTACAGACTACTTTGGTTGCGCCGCGCTCCCTGTGTGGCAGTGCGGCGCCTGTTCTATCAGGAATTCTTTTTTAAGACGACTGGAGGATATCATAAGGCAACCTAGTGGGGATGTAGACACAGAAGGTAAAATTTGGCCGCTTCTTTTGAGCTAGTCGATATGCGCTGTCTGTTAGGTTGGAACAATTCGACCGTCCACGTATCTCGTTGGAAACGCTGTCAAACATTGCAGTGTGTCACATTCAACGGTTATCCGATTTTGTAATGTCTTCAACTCTTTCCTCGTACATTTTTATTAATTACTCGCTCTGATTTCTACTGTGCTATTAGCATTAATAACAGCCGGATCAGCGCTGTTCACAGGTGCGGCCCAAAACTGTGTGTTTACTTACCATACAACAGGTTTGATAGTCTTTCTGAGTGACCTTTAATCTGTGTGGGCGTTGTTGAATAAATGGGATGGTTTAGAAACCGTCGTTTTGGTTATTGTTTGCTTTGTAGTATGGGAACTGACGGAAAAGTTTAAACCATACTCAAACGTGAAGCCAGTGGTATTTTCCAACCGACAACTAAACAAATATTTCTCAGATTGGCATTTTGCCCAGCGTTTTTCATTATTAACTCTGACTGTAGGTTACCCGCTTTAACCAGTACATTGCTATACACAGGAGGAGGGGGTGTATAGTTTAAAAGCATTCTAACTATGTGGATTGGCTGTCAATCGAGTTTTTTTAATCTGTGCGAACATGCTAACTAGTTCGCTTTACGGTTATTATGTGCTGATTTCTTGCGTTTACTTCATTTATCAGATATTTTTTGCCACTTTATCTCCAGGTGTTTTTAACGTCGCATCATGAAGCTACTAATCACTCTTCTCCTTTGTGTTTACTCTGGTTTGTTTTACTCGTTGTCCATCCGTATTTCTGTAACGTTTCTAACTCGCTGTTTTCTACTTACTCTTCGTTCTTTTATCTGGCCTGATTCACAGAGGACGATTTAGTCCACCCACATTTTGCTGTAGACCTATTTGACTTGTTCACGTTTCCAGCAGGTCTGTAAACTAGCTTGCGACAAATTTGCATTTGAAGTCTCAATGATTCATGACCACCATGTGAGCTTCCTCAATCTTTGGTAGACTTAATGAACGATGTCAGGTGCTATCATGTGGAATATGTGACCTAACTATGCCAGTCTTTCATCCCTAGTGTTTCACCGAGTAATCACGATCACAACGGATCGCTTAATTAATGGTAGTAGAAATGCTTTATATTATTATGCTTTTCGAATTCTGGTTTTTATATATGGATTTCACTTTGTTGTTTGTTTGTTAATTACTGTCTCGTTGGCTTCCTGTTTAGAACAGGTCTTTTTTGTTGTGTTCTGTCCGAATGTAATTTGATTTCTTCCTTTCCAGCTGAAGCAGTCCGTTTAAATGTTGAATTGGATCGCGTGAACCGTGAGCGGGAATCAGAAACCGAAAAACTGCGCGCAACCTGTTCCCAGTTAGAATGTGAGTATCTGCATGCATTCATGCTTTTTGTTCAGACTGTTAGCAGCTTTAGTCAAAACAAAGAGAAGACATTTTCTGGTGTTAGTGTTTCGACTTACTTTCATCAGTCGCTAGCGAAACACAAGCGCATTTCATATAAACTGCATAAAACAACATCAACAAGAGAACCAAATAGTTTCAATCTTTCCCCGCACCATTGAGACACTCACTTTCATTGCGCTCAGGTCAGCTGGTTGATCCAAGTAAGTCGTTCAAGCTATCGTTATTTGATTGTGGCCCGAAAGTTCTAGCGATTCATGAGGCAATGCCAGGCAGCTAACGTCAGTTAGCTTTGTGTGCGCGGATGGCGCTGACACAGTCGTTCTCCTTGTCGTGAAACTGCTTGCATTATTGGTGTACCAAAGATTAAAACCATTTGGTTTGTCTGTTCACTTGTTGCTATGTGCACTTTGTATAACGTTTTGCTAGTGTCACGTTGGCGACGGGTGAGGGTGAACCGAATTGTTGAAATCTCGCAAAGTATGTTTTCTCTCTGATTTGACCGATTGATATGTTGTTAACTTACTCACTAGTAGTCATGACATCAGTGTTGATTACTGATAGGTTGCTACCAATGTTGATAGCGTCGATAACGATGGTGGTGGTGCAGGTGAACTCGTCAAACAGTCATACGTTTATTTCCTTTTCCCGCATTTTCATGTTAATTGTAGGTGAAAAAAATCGCTTGGAGCATGAACTAAACAGGTCGGAGGGTATGTGCACAACTTCATTTTCATGATATCCTCCAAAGTTTTTTCGCCAAAATTTTGCATTCGTCATTTGTATTCTATTTGTTTGAGTGTCAACCAACGGCGTATCTTTTCATGGTTCCAGTACATTGGATTTGCATGCACTGATTTACCAATTTGGAGTGTTTTCTGTAAACTGTGTATTTCTTCTATCATCCTTTCATAAGATCTTACATCAAAGTAGACTGCTTTTTTGTCATTCACATACATATATACATATGCACTGCGTAGTTTGGGCCACCCAACACATTTGAATATGGACAGCGTGACTCGTGAAAGAGCAGGGTTTGAAACAGGAAATGTTAACGCAGCAAATGAACACTGTGCTCGATTGCCACTTGTTTCTCCCCCTAGCTGATCGCCCTACACGTATTTAACTCATTAAAGACGTGTAGAGCAATGCTTTCAGGTGACGGTAGTTTATTCGGGGCTTGGCTTCTACGTTCGTTCTTACGTTTGTAGTTATTGACTAGTTGACGACACCCATGATTATTTAATATGCACAATGCGTGGCTTACTCATTAGTTGCTTCACGATTGATCTGTTTCTTATCCGGTCGGCCCTCTTAACGCGAACAGTGTTTCGAATGTCTCAGTGATCATGCACGTAAAAAATCACTTCACTGTCAGTTCTCTCAGTTTCATGTCGATGTTGGTACCCAATTTCTATTCTTCCACATCAACCGCTGAACTATACTTGCTCAATTCTGTGTCCTCGTTTACTTTCTTTATGTCCAGCTGAGTCGGTACGATTGACTCTTGAAATTAGCCGAATAAAACAGGCATATGAGGGAGAATCTGAGGAACTTCGCACAATTTGTTCTCGACTGGAAGGTAAGAACTGAGTCCCGTCAGGCATGTACATCAGATTGGTGCTCTTGCGTTCGTCTACTCTTCAGAGTTGTATTCTAAGTTATATGGGGTTCTATCCTTCGTACAAACGTTTTCGGTAGATGGGTTCGCGATGTCGACGTCGACTCTGAGGTTGACTGTCGATCATTCACTTTCTGGTTGTCCTAGTTATTCTGGCATGGGTTTTTTTTAATACGGCTTAACAATATCCGAACTTGAGCAACACTGTCCACGTGCTACCCAGTTCCCTATCAGTAGACAGCATTGTGTTTAATTTAGAGCTCGGTAGTCAATGGTACTTTGTTACAAAATAAAACGTGAACTTTCTTTAGCGTGATCGTTTTCCTTTCCATTTTTTATACCTTCATCTCATCCACTTGATATATATACAACCTGTCTTTTCAGATGACGCTAAGCGCTGCGGACAAAAATTGCAACATTCAGAAGGTGAGTGTTGAGAACATGCAGTTTGATAGTAGTTTATTATTTTATCACTGAATTCATTCTTTTTCCGCCGGAACTGTTCTTGCATACTTCTCTGTGTACGCTTGTTTGCGAATTCGCGCACTCATGCAGTAGATGTTTGTTGTTAGTTGAGTTATTTCGAACTAAACTGTCCTCTCGCTGAAGCCTGGAAACTGACGTGGAATATCACAGGATAACTTTAGACAACTTCTTTTCGCAGCACTTCTAGGAAACGGTTTGTCCTTGTTCGTTTAACCATGTATTCTCTGTCTCATCATCGTCATCATCAAAATGTGCAACAAATCCGTGGCCCTCGCTGATGTCTAACTACCGTACAGCCATGAAAATGTGGGCCCTAGTTAAGAAGAAGGAAGATGGAGACCGACCTACCTACTACAAGCGATCATGTCTGTACGCAGACATTCAAAATCAAGGTGTTCCTACTTTGCAACCAAGACGTGACTCAACAATGGAAGCAAGACAGCTTCCTTACGGCTTTCACTGTTCCACACCATTAATCACAGACAATCCGGCCGAACAACAACGTTCACGCTGCTGAGTCCAATCAACAGCTATCCGACCCAACGTCCCCAGCTACCAATTTTGTGAGTTGTAAAGGCCTCAACTAGTGATACGATCTCAACCTGCAGAGGCTAATCCATGGGTGAATGACTTCACTTCTCTATATCAGGTCATCATCTATCCACTTCGCATCTTGTGCCAGTCGACTGCAGTGTTCAGTGTGACAGATGACTAGTTTATGGCTTAATCATCTAAGTCTGTGCTACCTTGAACATTGAACATCGGAACTTACTTGACAGTCACTATTAAATACTCGTTTCCTAACCTCTTAACTGCTTTCCCGTTGGTGCCACCCGATACGAGCGATCTAACGCAGAAATCGGTGGTCAACCACCTGACGTCTTCTGCTCTGAGCGGCCAAGCTTCGTAGCCGTAAAGCAGCACATCCCTCACAGTCGCTGTATAATCGTGACTCGTAAGCTTCAGGGAATTGTCGCAATGTGACCAGAGGTGTCCTAGGGCAGAATATACCGCCAAAGCTTCGAAAACGAGGTTCTATTTCATTCCATTTTACTCCACCGCTGTTGTTGCAACTTTCTAATTAAATAACTTTATTATCGAGCATTAAGTCCGCTCAATCACAGCAGTCTTGTGGAAGCACTTTGCACTTTTCGACTGCAAAGTGCATCCGGAATAGTTGATCAGAGCGCCAAATTGCGCCCCCTTCGATCCTCTTTTTTTCAGTAAAATAAAAGTAGGAGGTCCATGCCGCCATTTTGTGAGTGTCGAAAGTGGCCTTACGTGATTTCGTCTCACGTAGTTAAACGAGAATAGTGAAAATGGATGGCTTTGGCATACGTCGCCCTTGATGTTGAAATTGTATGCCGTACACCGTAACCTGAGGTTAGATGTGAGAAAGAGACGCCTACAGTATGTTCATGCACGTATGTGAAACATCCCTTCGTTTAAATGAATCTAAAAAATCCACTGAATCGAACACATCTTTATAGTCGAGAAACAGTGTTCGTTGAAGAAAATCTGTCTGTTTTTTCCTACTCACTGCCTCCTAAGCTTCAGTGAGTGGAGGAAGTACAATGGATGCCGGAACGGTGGTAATTACCGGAGTCAAGCTAATCCACCAGCTTAGGAGTGTGTTTTATTTCCGGTTGTTAGGCGTTTAACTCTGGTTATTTGCCACGCGACTTGAATTAGAGCACAAATAACAGAGGCGCCGAGAAAAACACTGCATAGGTCGAACTAGTTTGCGTGTGTGATCATTCGGTAATTTGTTATTTCTCTTCCTTGTCCGACTCTTTGCATACGTTACAGTTAGGTTGCCTTTCGTCGCATCAGTGATTGCTGCGGCTTTTCAACTGCCATGAAATTACCTGAATCGGGAGAACGAGGAGAAGTTGAGCTTTATCAACAAAGTGATCCTATATAAAAGCCTATAGAAGTGCACGTCGTGGTGGTCCCACCCTGTAAACGGACAACCCAGCAGCTGAAGAAACTAAGAGAACCTCTACAAGACGGCTTCCCACTGTTCCGTCATCAAGGGCGGTGGCACTTACTCGTGGAACCCTATTATCCACGATCTTTCTCCAGTCGCGGAGTCTTCAAGTCACTCTCGGATAAATGGGTGAGCTGGCTCAGCGCCACTGGGCACGCTCCCAGGCTGCGGTCTTCCATGTTGGGGATGACTGCGAAGTAAACTAAGTTCTTCCGACGAATAACCAGTAGCGGGCAATGAGTACCAGTACTACCAGGGCGTGCTGCACTCACACCCTCATCATCGTCATCATCATCATCACCACCTTAGACGGCAATACATCAGTGGTTTACATTGATGCTCAATTGCCACATAACCACGAAGAAAGGAAAGGAACCAAACCCTGTATAGGAAGAGGAAGAAAAGAGGATGGGCAGGGGACTATATTCAACCATTCAACATCAAGGTGCCTACACCCTGCAAACAAGCAACCGAGCTCTACGTGAAAGTGAGGCGTCTTCAGTAAGACAGCTTCCTTACGGCTTCCCCTGCTCCGCGTCATTTAATGCACTCACTTCACAGACAACTCGTCCAAACAACGACAACATTCACGCACTCAGCTCGATTAACCGCCATCTCATCTAAGGTCTCCAGCCATCGACTCTGTGAGTCGCGCAGAGTCAGCGAACAGTGCTTGGTGTGGTAAACGACTAGCTGGCATCCTTAATACATGACCTAACCATCTAAGTCGGTGAAACTATAATGATTAACAAAAGAGCTCGTTTGATGATCAGTGCCAAACACCCACTTCCTACCCTCATCGTTGCTTGCTCGCTGTTGCCACCCGGTAGAAGCGATTGAACGCAGACGTTGGTGGTCAAATACATGAAAACGGTTCACGTCTCCTACTCTGAGCGGCAAGTTTCGCTGCCGTAAAGTAACACTGTTGTCTGATATACACGACCCTTAAGCATCAGAGATTTATCTCTGTGTTGCCATAGGTGCCTCAGATTATCGAACGTCGCCCTAGCCTCAGAGATGCGCACTTCTGTTTCGTTCCCTACATCTCCACTGCCGTTGGTGCAGCTTCTCAGGTACACAAACCAGTCAACAACCTCTATGGCTTCGTTATCTAACGTTAAATCTACACGTAATCACAGCAATCTTACATAAGCGTTTTGCATTTCGAGGCTGCAAAGCGCTTTCTGAAAAACTTAGCGGAACGTGCAATAGCGTCTAGTGCTGTTTGTGCTGCTTAAAGTTGTCAGACAACAACACCTTGTCATCAACATAATCAGGATCAGTCAGTCTTATGTCAGACTGGAGGTCCTTACCGGCATCTTGCGAGTACCGGAGACCATCATTCATTATTTCGTCTACGATAAAATCGAGCGAGACTAGTGAAAGGGGACAGCCTTCACATACGCCGCCCATGGTGCTGAAACTGTTAGGTAGTTCACCGTAAACCCCAACCTGATCTGAATTATGGGAATAAAGCGCCGACAGTATGTTCACATACTTGTTCGCACACTCCTGCATCTAAACGACTCTAAGAGTGTAGGTCGATCCACGGAATCGAACGTACCTTTGTGGTCGAGAAATACGGGGATTGTTGGTCGGCCGTACATATGACGCTACTCTAGAATTTGACGAAGGGTAAAAGTGTGATCTTTACACTCCCACCCAGGGCAAAACCCTGCCTGCTCTTCCCCAATGTCTACTCCCGAACTGCGATGAGTCAACGAAGTATGATGGGTGCCAGAACTCTAGAAATGACTGGGGTCAAACTAATTCCCCTATGGTTTTTGCGACAGCGTGTGATACCTTTCTTGAATATAGGAACTGTTATCGTGTGACCCCAACACGGAGGGATGATCTCTGTCGTCCACATAAGGTGAGACAACTGAGCCAAAGCCTTCACTAACGCCTCCCCATCTTCTTTGAGAATTGCCGGCACAAGGTCATCTGGACCAGCAGCCCTATTACGTTTGAGAGCCGAGAGGCAATTGCGGACTTCGGTCTCAGTGGGTGGTTCCAAATCGACCGATCAGAGCGCTTCATCAAAAGTTTGTGGCAGTAACATAGTAGAAGCAAAACACCAGCTAAATTGACCCTCAGTGTTCCGCCCATCGTTCTAACCTTCTGGACATGTTATAGATGAGTGTCATCTGTGTCGCTGTTAGCTTCACCGACAGACGGTCACCTGGGACCAGTGGCACGAATCAGCTCAAAGAGTTTGCCGGTGTTCCCTGAAGCAAAAGTGACTCTCATTTCCTTAAACAAGCCTCACAATCAGCCTTTAGGCTGCGTTTCAGTTTCCTATGGTTATCTCTTTCTAGACTTGTTATATGAACTACCAGGAGGAACGTTCCCTCTAGCTTCTAACGACTCCAGGGATTTCTCTGAGATCCGCTGTCTGTTCAAGCCATGTCTTCCCGTGCCGCACGCAACACCACCTGCTTCTCGAATGGCATGAGATTTGAGCTCAGCTGCTATTAAGATGTTCGGAGTGAGAACTAGTAAGACAACTTTCCAAGCTAGTTTGGTACTTATGCTTTACCGATGGTAAAGCCAGTTTCTCAACAACTAGCCGTTGATGTCAGTGGGGTCGTTGCCCAGCGAAAGTAAGAACAAAGCGACAACGTATCAACGCATGATTTAAGTCCAGGTACGTGTTTTAATATAAACGACAATTTTGAGTGGAACCTCGCCACGTATAACTAACGACTATGTGGTCTGTCTGAGACCAGGCCTGATTCGGAAAAGGTGGGTGTCAAGTATAGCAACGATGCGCACGATGCTTAAAACTAGCGCTGGTTGAAAATAGCTTGTGCTCAGCCCTCGGCTAGAACAATCGAGTACCATTAACTGATCGATATGGTGCTATCCCAAACCTGTTACCTAGAAGAGATTCGGCTTCACCAAGGCGGTCAACATGGGCAGTCACATCTCCAGTCAGAAAAGTCGGCAAACAGCTGTATACCTTTTCCAGTTTGAGATGTCTCCGATAACTAGGTCTAGGCAAACCAATTCGGTTTACCCTCTGCAAGTGACGGGACCGCGTTCTCCCACTCTATAGGAGCCAGCCGATCCTTTTTAAAGCCTGTCCGTGTGCGCATTAGCCGTGCATCCCTGTTTGCCATTAAAATCCACCTAACCCACTTGAGACATCTTAAGTTTGCATCGAGACATCTTAAATCGGTAAAATGTATAGAACGTACTTTGTCAACCCTTGCCATTGACACTGCTTCAGGATTCTAAATCAATGCTACATCTCCAATCCTCGTCAGCTGCTTCACCTTGCGGATACAGTGTGCTGTTGTCTGGAGACCCTGTGGCTCGAACCACTGGCCAAAGTGATGTTGGGATTGCCCTAAGCGCATGCGCAGAGAGGGTTCCGCTTCTTGACTGGATTCCTGTCAACAGCCGTTTTCGCGCTGTCAGACTCAAAGGTGGTACGGTTAGAGAAGCGCCCATCACAAACACCATCTGCTTGTTGTTGCAGCATATAACCCCACAGACTAGTCCAGATGCAGTCAAAATGATTTTTATCACCAGACCACTAATCTTCAACACACCGCGTGGCGCACGGGCATTGATGCACTAACTGTAAGTCATCAGAGGCGTACACACTGTCCAGTGGCCAATAAGCTGTTACTGATATTCGTTCATCCCCCTCGAATAATTATCTGCTCCCCGCCACTCCTTCTGGTCGACTGTGGGGTCGGCAAAGTGTGCTCGATTTTGCTTTTAATTGAACTCAGTCAGTTCATCCCCCCATTCAAAAGTGCTTACTTTCCTTGTCTTCCAGGCCTAGAAGTGTCGGAGAATCGGTATCAATACCTTTACACGTCTGTCGACTCCTCATGTGAGATGTGAATTTCAATCCCTTTAGAGAATTTGGCAATAGCACATATCTCCGCCGGAGTTCTAGTGAAGAGTAGCGTTCTTGTATATTAAACTGTTGGTAACACCCTTTGTTCTCGTTAGCAGACGGTTATGAGAAAAACACTTGTCCCCAGGAGTTAAGGTTGACCAACAATTCTCAAAGTATAGCCAGTGCTTTTTTGTTCACTCAAACTGGAGGAGGTACGTTGATTCTCTTCTCACTGAGTGGGTGACCGCAGAAAAACACTTCTGTTTTGATCGTAAGTCGCAAATGCTGACTGGTAAGCGGTATTTCTAGGGACTTATGTGCATGCAATTTCCTCCTAACATACCTTTTTATGAGTGTTCCGTTTGTTTACCGACCAATTTCATGTGCCACATTCTCCAGCTCGTGTCGTTGACCTTGAGCGGGAATTAAAGGCAGTTCATGGTAAGTCCACTTTTTCATTGTGTGCATTTTTTGCCGCTCATATGATTGATGATTGTCGTTTTCGATGGAACTGAATGCATGGTCTGTAAGCCTCTGACGGCTAGACATGTTGGATGGAAATCAGTTTGCATAGACTCTGTCGACCACTGTACATAGCGTTCTAGTCCCACAGGCTTCGTTGGCTCAAATATGTCTTAAGTATGGGAGTTCATCGCCTTCCACAATGCTGCTTGTTTGCCACTGGCTGGGTGAGCTGATGGCTGGCGTATGATTTCGGTTTCATGGTTGAGGACATTGATATTGAAGTTTCCATCAGTAGAAAGTTCCTTGTTAGGAAATGAAGGACGGTGTACACTTTTTTTTAAGGAAGCTATCTGCTGTGTTTTCTGCGAAATATGTAAATCCTGAGATAGTGTATTTTTATCGCAGCTATTTGTGCGACCTTTATTCTTAACTAATCAAAAGTAAGGGTGTGCTAAATGCACTTTGGATATTCCAGAGCGTATAAATTTCTGGTAGTCTCACTCGTAATGCATGCACTCTGTGTTTTAAATCAACGGACGTGTCCGTAACAGGACGCAGTGCTCTTCTAGATTTGTCGCGAGGTGTTTCAGGTTTCATATTTTTTATTGTTCACTTGTTCTTTCACATAACATCCGATTGGTTCCACACAAAGTCTTGTCCGTTCATCACTCGGTTTGAGATGAAAACTGGCAGTTGTAAAAAAACGCTGTGAAAGTTTGGTCAGTATGGCAGATTTGCGTGTTATTCTGCTTATTGGCAGCTCTAACAAAAGTCCTTTTTTATCCAACCCGTACCGATTTGCTTTGATTCAATATGTTTTATACATATGGCCTGATCGCCATTGTTAAAATGTGCTCAAACAGCAAGTTTCTTGGGTTGTATGAAATATTCACCTGTTTAAGTCAGTGCGTCTGGGGAAACTAACATGTGCGTTGGGATCCGGTGCATCCTTTGACATGTCACGGATTCACCCCTTCTGATGTCACTGAGGAACATCGGTTTTCACATTTTATGTGCTGTGTCTGAATCGACGCATGTTTACCGCCCAAACAGCAATACTAAATTGCGTTTAATGACACTAACTATGTGTATATTATATCATATTCACTTTACTTCGCTAGCTATTGTTCGAGAGATAGTTGAGCATCATATACCAGCTCATTTATTTCCGTTGACGCGTGATCCACTACCGAGACTCGCAGAAGCCTGGAACGCTATCCTCAAGGTATCCGTGTGTTCATCTTAATTACACGTTTCAGATGCACTTTTGTAATATTTCGCACATTGATTTTCACAAAATGCCACCCCGTTCAGGTCGGTCATCTGCCTATTTCTAGTAACAGGGCTGGAATTACATAGTTTGCATGCCATACTCACGTTTGTTTTCATTTGTCCCATACAGGGAAAGAGATTCAACTGACACAGTACATCGTTTCTTCAGCCTTTCGCTCTCGTACCACAACTCATTCACTGTTGCTTAATCGGGCTTAAGTTCTCTACAACAGTTGGCAAAAGCGAGCATGTGTTTTGGTGTGAATTACTGTTGTGCCCACCATTTTAACTTCATTAGACCTCATAGGTTGTCTCAGATAAGGATGCCTGTTAAAAGTTTCTTCACGAATTTTTTTAGTATGACCGCTTACTTCACTGCTAGCCACTTATTAATCTCGTCGAAATTTCTCCACTGTTCGGCGGGCCGTGTTGACGTGGTAAATGTAATCATTCTTCACGGTAGTTCGCCACCTCTCTAACACTTTTATTTACCTCTTAGAATAATGTGTAGAGTCTCCCGAAATATCCCCATGCTATATTTAGATGTCTAATGCATTTTTCCAACTGTTGCTACCATGGGAAACTGTCCACTATTGTTGAACATGTCTTGTTGCACCGGCAAGGCTTGGTACCAATGAAAAGCGGAAATTGCTGGACAGTGGCAAGAGCCTGCCAATTGGCGGTAGGTGCCTGAACCGTTGAAGACTGAGCAAAACTACGGACGGGTATCCTACTGGAAACACTAGCAAATATTGGCGTCAATATTTCCGATACTGCTGCTTAGTCGTAGTGCCTTGTTTGTAAAAATGATTCTACCAGTTTACATCCAAAATCTTAGACGTTTTCACGTGCTTGATAAATATGGACGCCTGTCTGGGATTAACCCATTAGTGATCTCGTGGTCTCAGCAATGTTGCCACAAGGTCTTAACCAACAGTCGATTCTGTATCATTCACACAGAACCGTTACCAGGTTGGGAAGGTGTCGTTTGCTAGTTATTTCCATGTATCTCACAATTGCTTCTAAGGTAAATCAAGTTAACGGGCGCTATCTGTTCCAACAAAATGTATTCTTCAAGTTTTGTATAATTCCGTTTTTTTTTGGTTCACTGTTCTCATGTTTGTACACCGTAATTTCTCAATCAATCACAATTATTATCCACCAGTTTTCACTATAAACGGCTTCGTGTTATTCAGCGTTGTCCTTGGATTTTCTCTGCAATTGCGGATGAAAATCACAGTCCGTCATCCGCTCTACCCAACCCCGTTTCATTGATGATCAAACAGGTATTGTCTGTTCATTCGTTATGGAGTATTCTCACATATTAGGACATATTTGATACTTCATCGTTCAGTCATCTCTGCATGCAAAATGTAAATTAAACCTCAAATAGATGATGATGTGACGCTTGTGTTGGTTACGATTGTGTTGTTTGTAACCATCCAGTCCATACCCTCTGATCTTTCTCGTCCTCCGCTTTCCTAACCCCTACCTCCGACCTCATTTTTGCTGCTGTTCCGTTGCCAAAACGACGCTTCACTGTTCACGTGCTACCAAGCGTTTGTTCTGATTCGAACTCAATTACACTGTTGCGGGTTAATGTATTTGAAGCGTGCTGATTTCCATGTTCTTGTGTTTATTCGGACAACTGTCGTACTTAACTACATATGTTTCGAACGATCGAACAGTGGTAAATACCACTATGATATAATGTTTAGCTAGGATTGCTGTTGGGTTTGGTCGGTATATATTGTGCTCGTTGCATCTGCATCTCACGACAAATATAGACTTGATATGGTTAACTTGTTAGGTCTCTCGATTTTTGGTTTCAGAAGTTACTTATCGAAAACTTGACTTTGGAAAGGAACAACGCACAAGATAAGCTCCATCGAGCTACCGAAGAATTAACTGCAATGCAAAAGGTTCGCGACGAACTGGAGAAATCGCTTGAAGCGGCAACTCTTCAAGCACAAATTGTGAGCCTGAGACGACCATGTTTTATGTCGACATATTTTGAGAATGTGAACCCCTTATTTCCAGCACTGATGAAGCCTCACTCATACCTGTCCGCGTCGGAAGATGCAGTCAAGTGTCTTCTTTTCTCCGCTGTCTTTCAATGATGATTGTTAGAACGCTGGATTAGTCCTGACAGTTGTATTGATTCGGGCCTCGGTGCCCTCGGACAAAACGTTTTTAGATAAACGGCTAGGAATCAGTCAGATGGAGAACAGCTACACTGGCAAAAGGTGTGCTCTGTTGTGACTCATTTGGTTAACCGAGGCCGAACTACGAACGCACGACCACGACACTGTGAACTGTAGTGAACTGTTCACAAGCAAACCAACAGAGGAACTGTGATCTTCGGAAGAGGCTTTTTTGACATCTGAACCAGATGTCAAGCTACAAGTGAAGGGCCTCTGTATCCACATCCGAACCTCACAAATCGAGCAGAATCCACCAATTGACGAGGAGCCAAAGAAGTGGCATTTAGTGCAACTTTTCCTAATAGTGGTGCAAAAGTTGAGGTTCAAAAACCCTTCAATATTCCTCAGTGAAATTATCGCGTTTTCCTGTTATTATTTCATCTGGTGATATATCGGAATTATCAGCATTGAGCTTGTTTAGCAGCAAATCGTTTATCGACATAACAGTTGTCTCTTAAGGGACCCCCAGTTTTCGAAGAAGCCCTCGATGTTCTTCGAAAAACCTGGAAATGTTGGTTTTTCAATCCACATGTATCGCACCACTGCTGTGAAAACATTTCTCCGGCTCTTCACTTACTGATGAACTCAGATAAAAGCAGTGGACTACATATAAATGCTGGGCCCCTGCGCTTGCGTTTTGTTGTCTTTAGCTTGGATACCAACACAATCTCTCCCTTAAATCACATCTCCATTTGGACTGAGCTCGTTTAAATGCGGTTGACGTCGTCGGATTTCATACTATTCGTCTTGTGCGTTCGTACTTCTGCTTCGTTGACTGCGGGGACCACAACAATCGTTTTATGCTTGTGCACTACGGCTGTGAGATATCGCACCTTAGCTTGTGGACCGACTGGTGGTCTGTGCATGTACTGTCAACGTAGCCAAAGTTAGAACCGGCTGTCATGAAAGTGGTAGTCTTTGTTACCATTGCTCTATCTGGAGCCTGTTTTGGTCTTTCAAGATCAAATATCATATAGCTCGAATCAGTGACTCGTGGCCGTATATATCTTCTCGATGATCATCGGTTCGTTCATTTCAAATTCTGAACAGTTCGCTGAGCCATAAATATACGTAACTTGTCTATCCAAGTCTACATCATTTTATAGATAGTGGTTGTGCGACAGAATTTTTGTGATCTGGTTTTCGACGTGAATTGATACATTTGTCGATTTCGGCAGAAGCAATGCAGCCCTATCGTTGAGTGCGCCGAAGTTAACGCACATTCCACATGTGTAACTTGAGTATTTATTGTGCTTGATGTCACGGGTTTTCCTCGATGGTCCAGTCTATAGGATGTGTGAATTGCTAATATTGGCAAAGCTTTTAACTAAAAATGGAATTCTTTTCACTGTACCTGGTCTTTCCACATGCATTTTCCATCATTTATGTGTACCTGAATCTTCGGTATTTCCTCTTCTACTCCCTGGATACTGATTTTTGTTTTACGTTTAATTTTTGGTATTTGTCTTTTGTTTTTTTCAAGGTAGTGGGATTACAATTTATTTGATGGCTGCCTCATTTATCTCCTACCTTTGGTGCTATTCTCTAGCTGTGCCACAAAGCTGAACCTCGGTCTTCTATGTGTTTTTCTCCCTCAAAGTTGTATCCGCCCAACCACACTAGGGTCGAAAAAAGTTCAAACAACCATGTCACAATGTAACAGCATATGACAAGGATGTTACTAAGTAGTCTGAGTGGCTTCGGACACTTCTGACTACCTGTATAAGGTCTTTTTTCGAAACCTGTCATTTTTTGAACTTTTTGAAGTAATTTTACTCAATGCCACAAATATAAGCATTGGTTCTGGATCTCTACTCTCTGAAACAGTTTCTTTGAAAAGCTCACTTACATTAGTCTTCTCACGATGGACAGTCCAAAAGATCTGTTCCGCACGTTCATTTTTAAATTAGTTTCAGTCATGATTGAGGAAAGTGGCGGCTCGGTGAGTGTTCGTATTGAGATCGCTCGAATAACTTTTAAAAAGTCAACTTTAACACGTCATGACGCATACCGCCACATATCGGGTATCCGTTGTTGCCAAGCTATCTGAAAATATACCGATAACCGTACAACGGGAATTCTAACTAACAACCGTGTTACTAGTCATCGAACTTGTTACTCCGTGATCATTTTAACGCACTTTTCTCTATCACGCCGTACCTCAGCATGATGTTTCTGCAATCCCTGCTTTTCATCGACACTGTTTCTATCTCCATACACAGGACAAATCCGAAATCGGGAAACTAAAGCAAAACATCACTCGATACCGTGGCTACATTCGCCAGTTTCTAAGTCTAAATCTTACAGCCCCGGTGCACTCGGAACCCGTGACACCTTGTCCAACTGATTCACAGTCATCCGTCACCTCAATCGCCACTAGTGCTTCTATGGATAGTAAGTACCGCTTTTTGATGGTTATTCATTATGATCAACAGTTCCTGTTAATCTCGCACGGTGTGCTCATGGTTCTCTTCATGAGTGAGTTTGTGAAACTCGTTTCATGGAACCTAGTTGGGGTTTGTGACCTCCTCCCCCTAAACCTACCGGTGGCTTGATGGCTGCTCCCGTTTGTCACACTTCAAGTGTAGGGGTACTGTGGTTCACAGCGCTCACCTTCTTACAAGCCCAGAGCACTCATTAGCAACTTTAGCTGATTGACCGCTAACACAGCCGCATCAAAGTGAATAAAACTTTAGCCCAGTAACTCGCCTTATAGTGTGCAAAGGGTGAGTTGAAACTGTCATGAATTTACACACGTCGGGGCTGTGCGACCATACTTCGTAGTACACATTCGAGCACATGAAGAGCATGGTGGTTCACTCAAGTTGACAGGTTGCTGTACCTTATTCGAATGTGATGAGCCTTCCGTCATCTTGCTGCGCTTTGGTCGGTCAATCCTCTTCATATGAAAACCACTAGGTTACGATGCTTGATGGATCCAACGTGAACAGTTTATATGACACCATTTCGATAGCCTCAAAGGATGCTGTTGGATACCACTGATTTAAGTTTGATATTTAATCACTTATGCATTGAGCAACAGGTATTTTAACTTATACACGTGTATCATATGAGCGTCATCTACAGTGTGTTCATTGCATGCACCAATTTTTGGACATTACCGCACGTTACCGGATCACTTATTAAGTGAAAGGCACGTGTTTTTCGTTTGTGAATTAGCTTCTATGGGAAACTGCTTGACGCCTGCCACAGAGTCGCATTCTGACGATCGGCCCCGAGGCATTCGGTCTGTAATGTCAAACCTTGTATGCTACTACTGTGTAAGTAGTAAAAAATAAATGAGAAATAATTGCTTCAGGTAGACACCGCACATAATTCAGGGTCAGCCTTATGTTTAAACGCCCTGTGCACACCCTCACTTGCTCCTTGTAATTGCAATTGTATTCCGCTCACACTTCTCCGTACATTTACAATCTTAAACAGATTCGAATGCTGATCCATTCATTACGGTGCTGACAAAGAATACCTATATTTTAGGGAGACCTATATTGTTTATTAGTCAATGAGTATTTCGTATTTCATCTGGGCTGGTCACACATCTCTATGAACAATCGCTACTGTTTCTCTGTGACATGTAGTGATCCCGGCAATACGCGGCAAGATTTACTGCTAAATTTTTCATTCACTGAGTTTACAAATATGCGTGCTATACGTCAAAAAACGTGACAAGAAAAGTGGTGTAATATACCATAAATGTTGATTGATACGGGCCTGAGAACATGGAGATAAACAAGTTTTGGATCCAGCTTTTCCAATTATTCTACTTTCGAACGATGTGTGAGTCGCTTCACATTGACACCCGCTGGTTCGCCGCAACTTATAAAACAGGTTTCGTCGTGAAAAGGGATCTGTTGGTCACAGTTTTACTTTTTATTGAATTCTGAAGCAGCACAACTTCAACCTACTAGTAAGCTCTGTGTTCCATGACGGTAACCCTGGGGGCCGAACCACATTGCTTAGGTGGGGTCTACAGGGAATTTCCATATACTTTCTGTCTGAACCTGTCATTTTGACTTCTTTCTGGCCTCGTAAGATCTGATCCGCATGTAGCCTAACATTTTGTATGGCTTAAGCAACTTATAGCCTGGGAGTTGAAACTTCAACACTTATTGACAGATGCATATTTCACTGAGATTAGAATCCACAGAAGTTGTTGCCTTTCCAATTTATTTTTCAAGTACATCTCGGGTGATGTGCTGGTAACCCGTTTGCAACGTTCGCGAACTGAACACCTGTCTCAACAAGACAATTATCTATTTGGATTGTGTTGACAATTCACAAGGAACACAGATGATATTAATCATGAACTGAACGGTGGATTTTTATGTACTAATGAAATTACAGAAGAAGTGAAATTAGAGAGCGTATTTCTGAGGCTGACATAACCTTCTTCTTCTTCCAAGAACCTTCTCCACATCGATGGACTGTATCGCTCAGTTTTATAGACTACTTTTATAAGGTTGTAATCAGAGCACGTTTGCTTTCCGCCTGTAAAATTTGGTCACTAAAGAGATACATCACGCGTGTTAGAATCTTCGATCATCATGCGTATGGGATGGCACCGATTTGTGAACATGGGAGGTGATGAAACGCGGGTCTGTAGCAATAAAAGTCAAACAAGTTCACTTACCCAATGCCTGGAAGTGTACTAGCTTTCAGCTCACCTCCGGCCCAAAATCTGAGGCGGTCAAACGGCGAGTTGGCGAATGAAAGTAGTCGGGAACGTGATCCACCTTTTGCCAACATGTTATGTGCTGATGTTTGCCGGTTTAGTCTTAAATGATGTTTCGTTTCTGACATTAGGAAGCGAGGCAGCCAAAATGGCAGTATTGTTGATTCCTGAATGCGACCATCTTGTTGCCTCATATTCAAACATTTTTTTTGTCTTTTTGCTTGTAATTTCTGGACACGGTTTTGACACATCCCTGTAGGAATTTGATATATCGTACCCCTTCTCCTCATTTTTCTTTCAGCTATCAAAGCCTATTATCCTAATTCTTATATGTATCGTAGTTCCCCGTCTAAGGTCTCATAAAAATCACGTTTGACGTTTTTTTAATGTTTATAGCTGTAGTAGTGGATGGGATTGCTCACCATAACAGTCACCTCCTTATAAAGATCTCCCGACCCATCGAATCCGAATGTAGCAACCGCCGTCTGCTGTCTTGCTGACAAATGTTTGAAAGTAATTCATTCACACCTCAGTACTCAGGTCCCTCCGTCTGTTTTTCCTACTTAGCCGAGACTTGCTTTTTCCTCATAGTTGTGTGGCACTTAAGCGTCAGTGAGAAGCTGACGTATTGTTGTCTATGTTGATGATGACACTCATCGATACGCCGCACTGCTGTGATGTGGTTATCATAGCAGCACAGACAGTAAGAAAAAAAGCGTCATACAGCATTAACAAACAGCGCAGGTGGAATGATACTTGACTGAACCGTGCTAATTTACAAGCTGTTACACATGTGACAGCGGAATTGGACTTACACTACGGACAAAGTTGAGTGCTGATGACGCGTACAACTGCTTTTCCACGTCTCATTGATCAAGAGTTTTCTCATTAACCGAGTCACTGCCTACTTGGATTTTCTGTTTTCATCCAAATGTCAGCGAAATTTATCTCACCAATAAATCAGGGTTATATCGACCTAAACTGCACAAGTTTGACCCTGTTGACATTAACGTTGCAGGCCAGTTGTATGGTTTTGTTACTGTCAGTCCTTCGTGCGAACGTTGATAACACAGCCCAGTGCATCAAAAGATGTAATAAATGATGTTATCCTATTCCACTTAAGGGTAGGCAGTTCAAACGGTTACTCAGTGTCTGCTACTCAACTCTAAACACCAGTTACTCCTCTGAACACGTGGTCGGTAAAAAAGATGACTCGATCCACCTGATCTATGTTTTAATCAGTTACAGGCCTTACGCCACTGATCCTCTCATGCAATGTAAAAGAAGACTGGTTTTAAAATATCCGCACCAAATTTAGTACGAATGAAGTTGAATAGTTTGGGCGTCGTGCTTAGCATGTTATTGATACGAGCAAGTTGTAATACTCTACGTTTCAACCACCTCGGATGGCCTTCCTCAGGAGTGTTGATAACACTACAGCTTGCTCGTAACGTTGTGTTATTCCCAATCTGTTTATCAAAGACTTTGGTTTCATTAGCGAACGAAACAGAAATCAACGAGGTCAAAGTGTAAGTGAATCAACCAGGTTTATGTCAGCTCGGTTAAACATCGCCAAAGCGCAGGTACCAAATTCTATCAAAATGAGGACTGTATTGACGGTTAACTGAAATAATGGTACCATCATCGAAGAGGAGCGATTGTGTAACTGTTAAAGTCAATATGTTGCACTGTCTAGAGGCTTACACAAATAGTTGTCGAAATGTAAATCGAAATATCTACCATTACCAGAAAATGTTAATATGCGCAATGTATGGCCTGGCAAATTCCTCTCTATATTGTCGAGTACGTACCAAAGAACACATTACAAAGGAGCAACACAGGTCAGATGTGAAACTGAACATACTAAGGAGACACATGTGTAAGCTATTCGCTAATCGGCCTTTAACATCATTATCACGGCAGTGCTAAAATAACAAATGTGTTATTGGTAAATGGATTAAAAATAACATTGCGAGCGAGATGTAATACTCTATGTCCCAACGACCTCGGGTGGCCTTCCTCACGAGTGATTTCATTCGTACTAAGTTTGGAGTGGACGTCTTACGTCTGATTAGTAACAAATATCTTTCTGCGCACGTAGAGGTAAACACCGACGTTTCAGAGCAACTGTCTCCGCATATTGCAACAACCGGGAGCTTATCGGTCGCGTAAACAACTACAAATACCCGTGTAGAATCCACCTTGTGTTGGCTCTCCGGGATATGAACGATCACTGATATCGTCGGTTTGTATGGTGGTTGATATGTACACACATGTAGTAGGCACGTGGTAATATGCAATGTAATTTGTCAGGCCACAAATCGTGCACGTTAACGCATTCGTCTGCTCTGTTAAAATTTGTGTCGAGAAAATGTTTTACACTTGGAAATCTATTCACAGAAAAAAGAGTTGAGATTGTTGAACGATTTGGCATTGTGACATCTGTCGCCAATAAACATTGACCGTTTGTTTTGAGATGAGTTCACCAGTGTTGCGCATGTTGTCGTTAGTAAGTGGATGAACAGGTTGGAATACTCAGCAACAAAGTGTTCATTAAAAAATACTTCTGTTTGTGATGATAGCCTGTTTTTTCTACTGCACATTGCCTAACAGGAGTTTGGCTGCATAATGGAATTAACTTCACGAGCTAAAAATCTCAACTGATGAGCCGACAATACTGCTGTGCTATAGGCGAGAAGCTGGAACCTTTGGGGATTTGAGAAAATATGCATTCCCTCCGATTCAAAATAAACGGTCATTCACCATATGGTGTACAGTGTTCAATGAGCATCAAGGCGTGGATTAAGTGAAGAGTCCCAACAATAATTGATAATGAAGCGATGGAAGATTTTGTTACCCTTGAATAACTGTGCGTCTCACTCAGATGCTGAATTTAGTAACGTCAAGCTTATTTTCCTTCTGACGAAAACGATACCTGAATTACGATCTCTGGTTTGCCGGAATTATATAGGTGTTGAAAGTAAGATACAGAAACTGCCTTCATAAGCATACACTGTGCATTGATTCTTTAGAAAGTGATATTTAAAAAGTGTGCGATAGGGTAAGTACTCTTACTTGTTTCCGATGAAGCTGTCCTATGTAAACGCTTCGGATGTTAGTTATTGAATCAAAATGCCATGGCTGAATATACCTAGCATATATTTCGAAAAATGTGGTCTAGTTGCATCAAACTAATTAGTAATATTATTTTAGGTTGCACGTCACTCATATTTGATCACAGCCTCCGTATTCATATAGACTTTCCAGCCGACCTCTTTCGCAACGTAGCACTAGACTCGAACTTCGTTCTTGTTAGAGCTCGCCAACAGTACATACCCTTGCCACGGCCGGAATTTGAATTTCGGCCGCGCTTTCATCAGACAACCGTGTTGACCACTGCGACACTGACCTCACATTAGGCACGACCGAATTATCATATTTGAACATCATTAGTATTCAGTAATAATTGCGCATGACTGCCGGTCCCAGCTTAACGAGGATAAAAATATCAATCAGGTCGTCCGTTTACGTTAGATTCGAACAATATATCCTTATAGATAGTTGGTTTCATACATGCAATGCTTTATTGTCTCTCCGTCAGGAAGAAAAATATGCTGATCGACGAACGTCAATCGCAATACTGAAGACATTAGTGTACGTAGAGTAGTCCCAAATATCATAGTGGCTATCACAGTTTTTCAATCAGCGTGCCGCTTTACGCTGCATTCGTGTGGAAACCTTAATCAGAAACTGGCGTTGCTGGAGAAGTAATTGACACATTTAAAGTTGAGCAAAAATGTACCGGCGAACGACCCCATACGGCTTTTTCCGTAAAGTCTCCCCAAACTATTAGCTTTTTTGTTCTTCGAGAGTAGAGCGTTGCCACTGTATTTTTGCTACCTGCTTATATAGTAGTAAATTGGTATCGTATTTTTAGTTGTGTTGCAAAAGAGCGTAAACTAGTCCTCTAGGTTACGGTGCAGGCTCGTGATTGAACGACCTCGATTGGAAGGCTCAGTCAGTCTCTTCTCTCACTTTCTATGTCTCGACAGTATTCCATCTCGCATACACTGTCTCACGACCGGCAGTTAATATCGTGCCGTAATTACTGTTGCGCAGTATAATCGGGACCGTTCAGTGTATGGTATCCAGCGGAGTATATAAACGAATGAATGCTACCGCTATTTTTCCCGTTGTTGTTTCCAACGTGGCTTTTGGAACTTCTTCAGCCCCAAAGTTAAACGGTTCTGTAACCACCCGAAGTGAGGTAGCTTGTTCTGGGTGTCCGTACTCTTTTCTACTCTCAGGACACGCTATGCATCCCAGTTCCTGTAATTCTTATTGCGTCGCTTATACTCAGTGCCTGTTAACAGGCTTTTTCAACGGCATCACTCTCAGATGGAGACTTCAGCGCTCACTCCACAACGCGTTCGCTACCGTTTGATATAATAATTCATAGCTTGACCTAATACGAGCGGATCGTTGCGTTATAGACGGCAACAACAGACGAGACAGCCAAGGCTCGAACGCACAGTCATGCTATTGGGAATCATGTGATTGTTGCTGAGTTCATCGAGCTCTACAGAATGTCGGTCATTGAACTTGTCTCGCCTAGACGTTTGACATACCGGAAACCTTTTGCCATTGCGTTTCAGCAACCTGCTAAATATTAAACCTAATGGGTTAGGCGGATATCAGGCCGCTATCATCAATTCACCAGGAGAGTCCTCGCGGCGCCACACCAAAACAACGTCAACAGGTTCAGCCTTTTTTAGTGGTAGCTTGTACGGTTTGTTTCCTTAGCCTTAGTTAATTTGACCTTGAACGCCGCAACTTCCCGTGCGATATCTATCCACATGGTCTACTTGTGTTCCCATCGGTTGCATTGATAATCGTTGAAGATGCTTTCTATGATGAACCCAGTTAGCTCCGATATTTCTATTCTGGTATATATTCAGATTAAAGCTCATCTCATTTATCCACAACGACTAATCATCAGCGTTAACCACCAACGTACCTGGTGATCGTGATGAGGGTATCCTAATGACCTATCGACCTACTGTTAACGTCGATTAACTTACCGAGTCAGGGTTCGGTCATTTACAGTCCCTGCTATATTTTGATTGGTTCACGAGGTGCCGGTGTTTTGTCAGCTACGTCCTTACATAACCGAGTGTTTCACAATGTATTTCTGTTACATGCTTCCGTGATGGTTAGTACTATCCTCTAACTTTACACAGACTCCTCAGCGACCGTCCAAAGCGTCGCTTCCACGTCCCCCCTCACCTCACCAAGTCCCCTTCTGTCTCGTATGGGTGCTGTCGTTTCGGCGATTGTCACCGCCATATCTCCACACCGAGGTGTACCATCTCCGCAGGAACCGCTACCGACCATTTCGCGCCATCCTACTGATCATCGACAGCAACCGCAACAAGCGGTCCACTCGTTGGGTCTCCCTCGGCATTCGGACCAAAGTCCCAAATCGAGTGTTCCTGTATGTGAGCGAGTTAGGTTGCATGCATTTTTCTGACTTTGCATTTCCTGTTTTAGTGGTTAGCCATCTCTGCTATACGGTGCTATTCATCCGCGTGTATTTGGCTCACTCCAGCAATACTAGCCTACGTTTCCATTACGTGCACTGGTCTTTCGATACATCATTCCCCACCTCAACTCGTGCAACGTCATTTCCAGGTGGATTAGTCTGAATTAGTAACCGTTGCATGGCTACTTCAAGAACTACCCTCATTTTTGCTAACAGTGGTGATGACGGTTCGCTGCACTCATCAGCCGTATCAAAGTTGCTAATAACGTTTAAAAAATCGCGTACTCTCCGACATCACCAGATCGTGTCGTGCAAAAAAATGATTAAGTTGTACTTCTGGTGAGACTTTTGAAGTTTTGTTATACATCGTAGATGTGATATGGGGCGCCTAACTTTTTTCTACCAGAATTCCCAGTATCCTCGCCTTTCCATTAATTATGCTAACCATGGTAACCTGAAGTTCACCAAATGATCAATGTAGTCATTGTGGGCAGTATTATGAAAGAAATGAGATTTGTCGATCGTACTATGCAGATGATTCAACCGGCATCACAGATTGAGGAAAGACTTCCAATAACGGCTAGGTTGCTGGAGACAGCAGTGAAAATCTTCGTTTCTCTGTGCTTGATT
Organism: Paragonimus westermani; assembly: GCA_008508345.1. Lineage (NCBI taxonomy): Eukaryota > Metazoa > Platyhelminthes > Trematoda > Plagiorchiida > Troglotrematidae > Paragonimus > Paragonimus westermani. The sequence goes on along the minus strand of QNGE01004654.1, from coordinate 12,199 downwards.
TTGGTGGGTCTGATGGGTGAGCATTAACGTCGCCATTCGACCAAGAAGGCTTACCATCGTTGATACATGTCATGAACCATTTCCCCACGAAATGGCAACGCTCCGTCCAGTCTTGCAATAGTTTTCAATTCCTCGTAACTATCTGAGTAAAATTGTTACTGCACATTGTGCCTTTGATGGGTTATTGTTATTTATTGGAGAATGAACTCTTTGATAAGTGACTGTTTCCTTACAGTTACTGCACTATGTAGTTCTATAGTTCTCCACTCGGAAGTGATTATTCTGCGCACACCGCCACTTTCCACTAAATCAAGGGGACCACATTTTTACCGTGCACTTGTGTTCCTCTATCCCAGTTCCCAGTCTATTTCCCCGTTTAATGATAAGATTGTGCAACGGCAGACAGCAAGTTTGAGCGGTCGCATGGTCATGCATGAAAATTTGCCCAAACTCAATGAAATAAAATTTAATTCGAATGTTGTACTGCATTTATTAAATGCATTGCTCCGTTTAATGAAAAAGAACCACTTCATTAGTTTCTGTGCAAGTTTTGGAATCAAAATTTAGCATAACTCGCTATACTAAACTCACCAGTTTATAATGGCGCACTGTGTATTTTGATACAACATGAAAACATGACACTTATCGTTGATTCAAGCATACATGCTCCGTTTTACTCTGTATTCATCTCATTGAAGAAGGATAAATTATCGTAAGTTTGGTTCCTCCAGACATGTAAAATGGAATATCGACCAACGAACTTTGCACGAAGACCGTAACTATCAAGTACTACAATTCATATACGAAACGAAATGCCAGCGAGGTTCACAGTTGCTGTACGAGTTTGGACTCGCTTGCTTCTTAAATATCGTTGATGTGCATCAGCCTTATTCTGGAACTAAGCAGTTACGTTTGCTGGAAATATCCCAAGGACTATGTGGTATTCACTACGAATTTTATAGTTATACAGTCTTGCACCTCAACTACTTTGAATAGCCCAGCGTTTGGTGTGAGTATCAGCTATTATTTTGTTCAACTAAGTGTTTACACTTTCACCTCTCGCATCACACATGCTTGCCGTTATGTGGCATAATAAGTCACGTAGGGAGTTGGCGCTTTTATACTGTCCATGTTTGAACAAGAGCACTCGGGAAATTTGGGGCATAAACACGTGGCCGTGTAATTAGTTGACGCAGTCACTATTGGCTTATGGCGAACCCTATGGGTAGATGACCAAATCCGCCATGTAGTTCCCTCTATTGCTTACTGCCTTCTGAAATATGATCCCCATCGTCGACATGTGATAGGCGGTCGCCACCTGCGTTGCTTATTTTTTCTACATTCATCTTTTACTTCTCAACACGAGAAATTGTAGAAAGTTAAAGTCCATTCATGAGGCACAGTCTTTGGAGGCCAATCAAGCACAACGGTGGCCGAATAGTTCACGGATTCGGAAGTCGGCTGTAGGCATACGTAACACCGACTGGAAGCTGAGTGATGGATACTCCTCTGCCATGAGAATATAGATGATGAATGTAACAAAGGAAACCATGAGCGTGGGTAGAAGGCACCGTAGCTTGGGGCGTCGCTCACTTCAACAGTGAAGTGAACTATCCTAGAAGGAATTGTTACTGAAAAGGTTGAAAATTAATGGAAAACCAGGCGGAGAGTTCAAAACTGTGTGAATGCAGGTATGCCATTGACTGTGGCACAGTGTCGTCTCGAATGGCGTTTCCAATCAGTGATTTAGGTTATCACGAGGATTCCAGCCAAGCAGCCGACACCTATCCACTTTGATCAATGGAACAATCAATGTTTTCATACTTCGTGATTACGTTGTTGTTTGGCCACCTCGCCGTTTCATCCAACTGTTGGTCTCAGCATATAATGCCCAGTACGGTGAACGTTCCGTTGGCACGCGGAGTACGTGACCTAACTATCTCAGGCGGCATGATTAGTTCACCAATTGATCACGTATCTCAAGCATGATAAATAGTCGGAGCACAATACAGCACGAAATAGACCCCAATGAAAACTGTTCTTTGGGAGGCAATACATTGTAGCTACGACGAGGCTAGCCAATTCGTGCCATGGACGATGCAGGTTATGTCTACTTTGGCAACCACTTGTGATCCGATGAGGCCACCACTTTAATTTTCTGTTCGATCTAGTGTGTACCTAGAGCCGATCTGTTAAGTAATTAAACATGCAACTCATTGTGGCCACGACTGTTCGTAATTGATCTTAGGGAGCACCGCTTGATTTATTCTTTCAACTCCATGCGCAACTATTATGCTGAGAAACGTAGAAGCATGATCTGGTGTTCAGGGACGAAGGTAAGAAACATCATTGAGAAGCAACAGTGTTCTCAAAATGGCTTTCGAGAAGGGAATTTGTAAACGACTTAAGCAGCTGCTGCCTGTTATTTTCCAAAGTGGATGGTGGGCAATGTGCACAGTCGTACTGGCTCCCCTCACCCATTGCTCCGTCCTATCCTACCTCAACAGCACAGAGCGCTCTTTTTGGATCCACTGTCAATATCGTAAAGGCTGTTAAGCGCAGTACTACTCTGTAACAAGGATGCTCGTTTATTGACACGATGGGTGTCATGTACCGGTCACTGAATGCAGAAGTAATCACTTAGGGTTAGTATGCTGGAAGTTCGAAGTGGCCACATTCCGTATCAGCGCGGCTATTCTTATCCATTCTAAAACCAGCCCGATACACGTCTCGTTTCAGATGACTCAACAAACGGTAGTTACTTCAGGCATTGTTTGCATGCATCTTTTTCGGCTTCGCTGCAACTGGCAACCGACGTGTATCTGTGATCAAACAGAACTGACGGTTATCTCCAAACGTGTGAGTGCAGAAAGTGACCCTCATATATTTGGTCTCTAATTGCTGGCTGAATGTTTCTTATCTGTCATAATTGTTACCTGGCTTTATTGAGAGCGGCCCTCAGTGTCCTATGTGTTTTGTGAGTCTTTGATAGTCCGCCTTTTTATAATCACCCCCACAAACTTAAATCGGTTGCCTCGCACGAGTTGCCTGTTCATGCGCTTCAGGTTCATGACTGCTAGATCGCTGCCCAAACGGAATGCAGTGATACCCGAAACTCCAGAAGAACAGCGAAGACCTTGGACATCAACTGATAATGTATTTACATCCAAACTAAAGTAACAGCTGGTCAGCGTCTGTGTATACACTGGCTTTAATTGATCGTGAGGAAATCCTATCTCAATTGATGCAATAAAATTGGAATAGGCCGCCAAATGGGAAAAATGCGCCAAAATTGAGTCTTCTCACGTTATTACGCGAAAGGATGAAATCCTAAATCACAAAATACTTCTCGAATAAACCTCGAAAAATAAACCACTTTAGGAGAAACACTTTTCAACACCTATCATTTGGGAGAGCATTCATCCATAACACATGAACCGAGGATTCGACTGCATAGGGTGAAATGGGCGTCCGGTGCGGTCGGCCCAACTTCTAGGCAGGAGGCTGGTGGCACCAGAAGATGGGGGTTGTAAGTGTCTGCATTGTGAATGACAAGCATGTCCAACAAGGTGTCTAACGGAAGCGAGTGCTGGTTGTCTCTTGTTGTTACGTTCAGGTGCAGCAGGCGCAGTTGGTTGCAATGACGTTTCCATATGCTGCCACTGACAAAAGGCGCCACATGACACCTTTCCATGACGAACGTTCACGGTTGCGCTCGTCTGGTTATTGTGTCCAGGTCGATAGTCACGGACCGCGACATGTTCCAGCTTCGTGTTTGATTCCTAGTGGATTTTAGCCAGGAGCCTGACACGATGGTCACCATCGCCTGATGATTAAAGACTGCAAATGACTAGGAACCGGAGCCGGTCCCCTGTGAGAGATCTAAAATTAAACCGTCCGTTCTCACGATTGACCAAACCGGCATAGGCAGTCGGAGGCACTGGAACCGTGAGTTGAGCAGAGATGAGATAGCACTGAAGGTCTCCGTCAAATTCCTGACCGCATCCGCGCACCTCGGGGCTCGCGGATCGGCAGACAGTATGCAGTTAATATAGCGGGCGTGTTCCGCTGAGCTCTCTTTGGAAGGATGCCAGTTCAACGGCACACGTATCTTTGTATCGCTCCCATCAGACCCAGCTTGGGTGTCATACAGGAAGTCGGAGTCATTCCTGGCCAGGTGTTTCACGGGCAGTGGATTGGCAGAAGTGCATGGCCATGGTGCATGAGTACCTTTCCATCAGTCGCGTTTGCGACTGCACCTTCCGCTTGAGATCAGGGTCAACAGAAATTGTTCAGAGACAGAACGAAAATGTCAGTCCCATCCCAGTCGCCATTACGTTACGACCCGCCTGGCAAGCGGAAACCAGAAATGGCTGACGCACGAATGTGAAAACGAACCATGAACACGTAGCATTGGTACCCAAAACCCTTGCGCTTCAGCTGAGAATGTATTTACTTCCAAGCTCGAGATAACACCAGACCAACGTCTGCGTATATACAGGCCTTGATTGGCCATGAAGAAATCCAATCACAGTTGATGCGATCAAAATGGTATAGACCATCCAGAGGACGTGCGCCAAAATGGGGTCTCAGTACTTTGTGGCGTGAAAAGAAAATTCAAAACCGCGAAATATTTTTTGAATAAGCCTGGGAGAATAAAACATTTTGGGAAGAATAGACTATCCAATCTAATGTGAACTACATCAGTTTTTGGCAGACCAACTGTTCGTCGACCCTATCTGGAGGAAATTCACGCGATAAGTTCTTCATATAAAGTAGGTCGATAAAAGGTCCCTAGCTGTGATTAATCGAGTTGAAAAGAACAATACATGATCCGTCTTGCTCTATAATCTGAAGATTGGATTGTGATCTGAACCGACTGAGTCCGCTACCTCCGTCTGCTTGCACGCTCCAAGCGACGTCGGCGCGTAATCACTGTGGCAATACGTCTGTGGTCTTTCACATAAAGATTGCGTATTCAGTTGGTTAATAACATGAGTGAACTGTGACTCGATACTCTTTCACTATGCTTCTTCCTCTGCTGGCGGACTTTCACATTTGTCTTATTGTGCCTCACTTGAAATTGTGTGCACTGACCGCACTCAGCCGAGTGTGCATCTTACAGATGCGTTGAGAAACGTTCAACATTATCGTCATTACTTATGTTACTGTACTATGGTTCGGTTTACTAACGAGGTATTTACCACACCCGGCATTGTTCTTCAAAACCCACCAATGGTTAGACCCAATCACTAAGTGATCACAGATTGTCGAAGTCCCGTCTGTCTCCTGGAAACCGCAGATTGAATACACCATTCAACATGCACCCAATTGATTGTCAGCTTCTCCAGACCATCTCATTTTCTTCAACCATAATTTTCAACCTTGAGCTCGTGCAGTACTTTAAAATCTCCATTACCTTGGTGGCAAATGGCGAGCTAAGCCAATGCCGTCCATGTGATCAGGATGGTTTATGTATCTATGTAAGCGTCGCACATGCAAACGACATACTCTACAATTTCGTTTAGTCCTGGCGATTGACCATTCCCAGATCTTATTGTCTCCGTTGGTTGGTTTTGCCAACTTCAATTGGCTGTTCATCAAGCCTAGCCTTCCCGATACGAATCTGACCGAGGGGACATGGGTGAGTTTTCTGGGTTCATATATCTAATACTCCTTAAACAACCCGAAATATTGTGTGACCTTATGGTTCCGTCCTGGAATGTACAAGCAACACTTACAACGGTAACATTGGTCCTCATGCCAGGGTCAGCATGTACCTTATCCGTGCTATATATCATTTATTTACAACAGCCATGGACTTGACTAACAAAACTGTGACCCGAGCTACCGTTTACCACAACAGTAACCTGAAATAAACTGGAAGTTTCAAAAAAGGTAAAGGGGAATAAAACAAGACGAAGTGTGATCGGAAGTGCAATGAATATAGGCACACCACTGACTGCCGCACTTTGCTGTCTCTGATAACGTTTCTAACCAGCGATTTGAATAGTCACGAGTTCCCCAACCGAGCTGGCTAAGCCTACCCACTTTACCTAATGGAACATTCAGGGACTTCACATTTTGTCACCACGTCGTTACTTGACCACCATTTGGTTTTACTCAACTGTTGGTAGCCTCAATAGATAATTTCCGGTAAGACGATGGCCGGGTTCGCATGCGGAGTACGTGATCTAACTAGCAGACTGTGCAACCTGATCAGTTGGTCGCATATTCCGAAACCCGCACCGGCGAACTTCCGCGCTACTCACGCAGTCATCCCACTTTACGTGGGTCAATTTAGCTTCCTTACAATGTCACTTTTTCAACTTACATTGACAACCCCTGACAAATCCTAGTGCTTACGTTAACCATTTCTGGTTTGTCTGTCTTTTTCATTCAGAATCCTTCCAATGTTAAGACATCCACAAACCCTTTCGCTATCCCACCCCTCCCCCGTTCTTCAAACCATCCGCTTGGGAAACGGAGACCGCTTGGAGAACTGCCGTTCACGGTGTCAGAGGATGGCAATTCGGGTGACTCGCGCCAGCCAGCTATTCCGGTCTCAGAGCCGACTGAGACTGCAGAACACGTGACAAGCACTGCGATAACAGGCTCTAAACAGCCGAAGCTTTTTGATTTCGAAGTACGTCATGTGTCTGGTTGGTGTTCACTGATTAGCCATTCCTTCTCAGTAGCAACTTCGGGACAGCCCGTCGTTTTTTCACGTTATGGAGTAATTTCCACCATGTGAACGTTTTTCTGAAACCATGCATTCGGGCGTGAATCCAGAACATCCCATCGATGTTGTGGAGCAATTTAACTCTCTTCTGACTATTTTACCGGGGTGATTTTATGCATATTGTGGAGACAGCAGTTAACGCTGAACACGGAAAAGAAACCGGTCTTAAAGATCATACGTTCGCCGGAAGATGTAATGTACTGACTAGGTACGACTCAACAGAATGGATAAACAAAGTCAATCAGCTGAATATAACATGGGCAATGTAGACAAAGGAATAGTGAAGAAGTAAACGGTACGTCTTATCTGGTGCTTCATCTACTCGAATGTGTTTGATTGCCCAACGGTGAGGCCAGAAGTCACCCGTCTACATCCAGAGTTGAGGCCACTTGGCACTCACCTCCTCCGTTATTAATAATGAGGACTAATCAGTTGAGCATACCCATGAGCCCATGCACATCGTTGCCCGGTATCTCAGTAGCACCGAAGCACGAAACCACGACTGGCAACCATCCTCATAGCCTATTCGCACCGAGCTCCAATCGGATACTGTTTTGCAACTGTCTGATTGGTCACCGGCATGCAAATTTGTGACATAACAGTCTAACTGTAGTGACAGCAACTATCGCGACTTCCAAGCTGGCATTCGTGGTTTTGGAATCCACTCCAAGTTTGGATAACTTGGTGGCTTTCTTAATGGTTCGTAAACCCAGACGGTAACACAGCGTAATAAATTAGAAAATTACGAATGCGGATACACCACTGATCGCTATCCTGTATGATGACGCTACCTAGGCAGTCAGAACACCAGCACGTCTGTAACGGTTGAAGTGCGACCATAATCGACTCGATCTTGTGCCAACACGTCCACGCTGGACAGTAAATCCCAAAAACGTGGTTCATAGGCAACGAACGAATTAAGTAAACTGGCGTTCGCATATCTAAGAACAATCTATAACCTACCTTTAACAACTTCAGAATTCTCGAGTGCGCCGTCCAAGTGGAGGAAAAGGATTTAAAAATCCCGGACGAATGTCATTTTAAGTACAGAACGTTTGGAATGGTTACATGTAAATATTTACATTGCGCTCCGAATAAAGTTAGAAAAATTTCAACCGGCTACAGTTCTACACAAAGGAGGTGATCCCAAAAAGCGCTACCGGCAACTGCTTGAAAAGTAGCCTCCAAATCCCAAGACAATACAACCACCGTTAAATTCAAAACCGGGCCAGAAGCCTGGTTATTCCTCGCGTAATACGTGTTGGTTTCTCGTATTTAGGAAATCGTCATATTATTAGGTTCTCTGATAGCTTAAACGCAATGGAAACAGTTAATATTCTAGCAAGCGAAACTCGTGCAACGGTGAGTCTCAGGTCAATTCCAGGGTTACTGTGTGACCTGCATATTCCATGCAAGTTGGGAGCATGAACATGTAACTCGTAAGGCTGAACTTTCAGCTGAACAGCCCATTCGTATGTCTCAAATTCATCCATTTGAACCGAAGGGTTTTTGTTTCTCCATCTCCTCAGGGTGACTCGCTTTTGCCCACAAATCCCCTAGCCGAATCCACCGCAGGACCATTCCGCCGCCCTCCACTACCATCTGCTGCAGACGCTAAACGTACCCGCGTCGATCAGGTGAGCACACGTGCATTGGTTTTACGCGCCCTGTTTCAAATTTTACGATCTATCTTTCTATTTTTTGTAGGTGACTCCAGTGGCAAGGCACGTTAAAAAGCCAATACCTGTGGAAATTAAACCAGTCGTCTCACGCTCCGATTGGTCTCGACCAAGGTCACAGCCCCTGCTTAGCGTGCCCTCTCCTGTCATACAGAAAATTACCCAACCGGAACCTACCGAATGCAGACCATCATGAGTGCCGTTTATCGTTAAACAGTTTGTTGATGTTCCAAGTACTCCCGAGGCTTGCTTGTCATTTTGCTTATTTGCGACGGTACAATGATTTATTTAGAGGATTGCACCACGTTTTAACATCTAATCATTGAAATATAGTCGTGTTTGTCTTTCGTCATATACGTTGCTCCCCCTGCCATAATCACAGCTGGGACCAACGAAATCAATCGCCTTTACGGATACCACTACTTTCGCCCATATTCCAGCTTTATAAAATTATAGTGGATTATGTCAAAAAGAACAAAGCACTGTTATTTCCTTTTGTTGCACAAATTGTCTCACGGTCGCTTCCCTAGAATGCGTGATCAAACAATAGGGGGGTCACAAACTTTTGGCTAAGTGAAGGGCCTCACAACCGATATGTTCTTATCTACTGAATCGTTTTTTCCTCGTTGGTCTTACTTCTTTAGTTCTTCGAAGAGAGAGGTGTGGACATCGAAGTGCTAACAAAAACAAACGAATAATCAGGGAGAACTCGCGAAATTTGTGCTCTGTTTGCAGCAGTTGTTAGACCCCATCACTAGCGGTTCATTCTCGAGTGGTTAATCTCGCCTGATTCAACTTTTGATACGAGAGAGCACACTCGAAGCCCGTCACGGT
>QNGE01004653.1:0-39300 GCA_008508345.1 Paragonimus westermani | reverse complement strand
TTGATAGGACAGTGGGGGAGGGGTCAGCAGTAGCATGTTTTCGCCTATCCACCCTGCTGTATGCAGCAGATAGGGCGACCCGGTTTATACTGCGAGACGGCCGATGCAGTATGGGATTGTTTGTGTTGTGAGGATTCATGGAATATTTTTGAATAGACGAAGCAAACTAGGAGGAACTTAGGAATACTAATGTATAAATTCGAATGCTCCTTCAGTTCAGTTTAATTTATCCCCACCTGACTCTAGCAATCACAACTAAAACCAAAACCCCAGTGCCAGAAGCATTTAGACAAGAGTTAAATCGTGTTGGACTTTCAAAGGTTCAGGAGTGTGGTTTCAACGAAATTCCGCTGAAATCAAACAGTCTTGTCAAAAAGTGTCACAAACTCTATCGAGATTCTAAGTAGAAAACTGATGTAGGTGATTCGGGTCAAGTAGCTGAAATTGTCATCTTCCGAATGTTTCAAAATCGTACTCCCACGAAACTTGCAGATGCAACAGTGCTGATGAGTAGTCCGACACTTCTTGGATTTGGCATGCTAGTTTCCTCAATTATCAGAGCTGTGACGCAGTCTGTAACTGTACCTGGTCTGTCGCTTCTTTTCAAGCTGTTCATTTGGCTCACTTAACCAGATCTTTCAGGTGGTTCCCTAACTGTTGATGACATTGTCGGTTAGTTGTTTGCAGCTGAAACGCCCCCAACATTTTTCAAGCATGCACCGATAAATTAACTGTATCCAATGCACCGCTTTCAACTGTGCATACGTCCACAATAACCCCATTCGTTTGTGAACACTATCAGTTCACTTAAGATGGTTGCATGATCTGTTTGATTACCCAGTGGTTCTTTGGCGACGACTAATGAGGTGCAGCCGGTGTTGCGATTATACTAAAAGAAAAAACCGGAAACGCGCGTTGACTGCAATACAGTCAACAGTCGGCTTCGCGATACCAGTCCAAAAACCACTTCAAATTGGGCAAGTATAGAGACAGCAAGCCCTACTTGTTCTGACTACAACCAAAGGCGAATTTTACGAACATCCTCATTTTCGTCATAAAGCACAATCAGGCATTACGACAATCAGTGGGTGCTGCTCTCTGTTTGAACAGTGACCAATACCTGTTGCAGCTGTGTGTAGATAACCAAATTTCAGCGTGACAAACGCTGCTATACTTCGCTCTTCGAGCCCAGTTTTGGGTCGGACCGATTATACTGTTGTCATCAATCGTTGGAGAAGAAATCCTACAGAGTACTGGTCGCACTGAGGCACCTACCCTGAGTCTAGTAACGCTTCAGTCGTTGTTTATTATGTGCTGTAATTCTGTGGACGTTGACACCTCCGCTCCAGTAGGATGGGTGCAATAGATTTTGCAAACCTACAGTTGTCGTGGGTTCTCGGGCAATATGTCATTTCCACTGATATCAGCAATCGTCGGTTGCTAGTCCACGATTCCCAATTTGGGACTAGCAACAGTGCATGAGCATAAAACTAAATTTCCTGGTTTTAGTTGACATTGTTGACGTTCGACAACGAATCACTGCTGTTAGTGAGAACGATGTCACTAGGACACGTCCGCGATAACACACTGGAAAAATTTGGTGATCAAGAGAACTGGTGGACTCATCGCGCCTCATAATTGGGAGCAACCTCGTATTTCGAAATTGACTAGAAATCCTTACAGTTCACCTCAATCAGGAGCACCCAAAAATTCGACGTTATTGCGAAGGCCTACGAAGAAAACGGACTCAACAGTTCACCTTGAGGCAAGGAACGCTGGGTAGCGCCTTCTGAAGTGCACGTCATTATGTCACCAGCAAACATGACCGTGAAAAACCTAATCCTATGTTCTTTGGATTAGAACCACTAACCCACGCTCCAAAACAAAAACCCAAAAGAGGCCTCAATTCTTTCAATGCCATAAGAGACCCAGCCAAAATGACATACCTCCGGCTCCTTTCCAGGGTCTGGATACCGCACTCGGCTAGTAGCAAATTTATCTTAATGGTGAAATCCGGCCCCAAAAATTTGTTTCGTGAGGCTGATAAACGGTCACTGTAATGCCTTTTCGTACAAAGAACCCATGCAAGGTTTAGACGAATAAGCCTGATTTCCATCACATCGAAAATTCCAGATATCCTTATCACATGTAGCCAATTAGGTTAGGCTCACCTGAGCTTTACACAAAAAGATATTGAGAACACTAGGCACTGAGGAGACTGTATCAGATCTATGTTCGATCGCGAATAGTATTCGGCGAGATTGTCCACCTTCAACCTTTAGCACTGCCATGAATGACAGTCCAAAAATAGTAAACGAAGTTGAACACTTTGTCCGTAGTTGACAATTTTCGTGATCTGGATTTCGTTCATTGCGGTGATTGCATAGGTGCTTGCGGTGGCGTGTACTGCAGTCCAAAAGCATGAAAGGCGCTTGTCAACCCGCACTATCTCACGCAGATATGAGCTTTGCTACGAAACACAAAATGTACTCTACATCTCCTAACGAAACAGCCAGGACACATCACGCCACTTCGATCGACCGACCCAGCTCAGACGGTATGGTCGTGGGTGGTGATACGGTCCCACTCAGCCAATCAGATTACAACCATGCGATCAAACGCCTGTGCGCTATCTGGACTGTTTTCTCTCGTTCCTTCCTGTAACATGATTTGTTCCGACACTGTGACTGCCATATATGCTTGTTCCACTTGATTCGTTCTGCCTGTCGGCGACCTATGGTAATCGTTTCGTCCTATAAACTCAGAGCCTCTGTGACCTAGTTTTGTCTCACTCTTCCAATAAACGGTGTTACCGCGTCTCTTCTCATTTTTCGGTTTTGGGTCAAACGACTGAGCGCGTAACCCAGGCGACGATCTAATAATCTGCAGCTACTTTACATTCTTATACCGTATACCGAGTAACGCATTCCAACACAAACGATGGCAATCCATCAAGTGAAAAAGATCCTGTGAAACTCAACAACGAACGCGAATTGATCGGATCGCCGCCAGCTATCGGCGTCGTCACTACATCATAGACTGTTGGTCAACCTGAAGTAACCATCTTGTCTTGCCAGTTCTGTGCTGTCGTCTACTCAGAAACCATCGTTCAGAAATACAAAGTACCCAGTTAGAAACTGAAGCACAAGAGTGCAGGAAACGACTAACAAGCGACACGGAGAGCTAAAGTGTCCCGGTCACAGCAGTAGAGCGACCCAAACGAGTAATTGGCAAAAATCCCAACACCTATATGGGGCCCCTGTGATGAGATCTATTCCACTGGAGCACTGCAGATAAGAGAGACGTAGCTTTCTGTTAAGTTAACGGAACTTACGAGAAAACGTTGTCTGATGATCCCCCCTTAAGTCCGTCGTGAACCCAAATGCAAACTTACGAAGAGTCTGCTTAATGACCGTGAAGCTTATTGGTAAATGGATTGAGAATAGCACGTTACTAGCAAGTTTCAATATTCTACGTTTCAACCACCTCGGGTAGCCTTCCTCGGGAATTTTGCAATCGAAATCCACCATGAGGCTTAATCCTCTGGGCAAGCCAGAGATAGAGAAGGCACATTTATTGGGGGGGGNAAAAAAGATGATCCACGAATTTACAGCCTGTCGCGACGATGTGCCAGATGCGGTGAGAACTTTGAGGAGTAGTTCAACTGTCCTAAGTTAGCTCATTCCGATTTGGGTGATGGAAACTGTGTGGCTAGCTATGGAATTCCTGATGATCCTCCGTCAGGAACTGAAGTGACTTTTGAGCTCAGTGTGCTGAAACGCAGCATAGCGCTAGGTCCCGATATTGTTTCCCAGCACTTCAAAGACGGAACTAGAGACTGCTGTCCAAATTAAATTGACCGAACTCCTCCATTTCATATGAGAAAGCGAAGAAATGCTTCCATACTAGGGCCTACTAACAGTCATTCACATTTTCAAAAAAAAGTGTCAAGACATCATCTGACAACCTTCCAGGTATTAGTATTGTTTGACACCCAAAACGCTCACAATGAAGCAACTTCTGAAAGGTACAGAGAACCATATATGAACAGGCAGGTATCCAACCTGGTCGCGGATGTATTGACTATAAATTCATCTTGCGACTGACACTACAGAGTAGGCACTGGTTTGCTTAGTCAACAACCGCGATAGTCCTGAACGCAAAGGCGGCTTCAACTCGGTTGCTTCACAAGCTCTCTGGGGCCGCCTCCACCGAAGATTAGTCCAACTGAAGTATGTTGAATCGTTGAATTCGTTGCATGACCGCCCTAAGTACAGAGTGCTTACTTATGGGTAGACACCTCGAGTGTTCCCAACGTCAAGTGGCGTTTATCAAGGGTTCACGACCTCCCCTCCCCTTTCAACTTCGTGACGAGTGATATTCTGAAAAGAGCACTCAAATGTTCCGAGGATCTCGGAGTAGAGCTCCTACCAGATAGTAAGCTGATTGATGTTGAATACACAGACTACATGGTTTTACTTTGATACTGAGCAGAGAACAGACGAGCCTTGCCGAATCGGTTACGTGATAGGGCAGGCCGATTTGGTATGCACTTCGCATCTTCATAGTGTAGTGTTGCTACACGGTTGGGTTGGCACTGACTCTGCTCTTGCTAAGGATAACACGCGCTGGAGACTGTCGATCGCTTCACCTACCTGGATAGTGTCATTTCATTAGTTTGTAGTATGGTTGATGGTGTGTCCACATGAACAGCGAACGAACATAGTGCATTCGCCAATCGTCATTATTTGTGGCGCCACAAAGATGCTCCCCTGTCAGTTAAAAGTGGAGCTTAAAATGTGCGTGCGTCCTCAGTTTCGCTCTACAGATCAGAAACCTAGTCCATTTATGTGGAAGATGGATACAGACTTTCGGTATTCCATCACCGATGTCTCCACCGGTTAATCTATGTCAAATGGGCTAACTCTGTGAACAACGAGACAGTCCTTGATAAACAGATTAGGAATAACACGTTACGAGCAAGTAGTAATACTCTACGTTTCAACCACCTCGGGTGGTCTTCCTCAGGAGTGCTTGCAAAATATGCAAGCTCGCGACTGAGAAGTTGAAAGTGCAGTCTTTGATAATTGGGCCACGTATTAGTTATGCTGACGGAAGTTCTGCCGCACTGCGCAGCGTAGCTGCTAACAGCCTGAAGTAACCGCAAGGCGGTCAGAGAGACGACGTAATCACAAGCTATGAAAGCATTGACTGTTCCGGTAAGCAAAGTTGGTAGGCGTTATATATCTGATTGGGGAGTGTGAAACAATGCACACTGCCGGCCGAAAATACCGCTACTACGATATTGTTTCGCAAGCAGTTGCGAGTCTATTCACGAGTTTGTTGACTTCTGTATCGTGAAACCTAATTGTTTTATTTGTTTACGTTTTTCTCTATTTTTTCGCTACATATTCGTAATTATTACCATGTTGTAATACTTCGTTACATGTGTTTCACCTTCGAGTTACTAATCTATTTAAGTCTTCAACTTCATTTATCATACGTTTATTCATAGGGCTGAGTTTAATTGTTTGCAAATTGCGCAACTAACAACTAAGTCATGGGACGAGTTATTCGTCCCGAGAGGTGTGACATCAATTTCAACGCAGCTGACTATTCTAAAAAACGGAAACACTAGTTTTATAGATTCATTCATTCACTGACAGTTTTGAGCACAACAAACTACCCACCCTGAACAACTGCATCTCGTACTCGTTCCATGAATACATCTATGAAAGCAGTAGTCATGACGAGGCGATCTACATAATACAGGATCTCCACGTGAAGCCTAAGAAGGAAATATTCGCTCGCCATCTGTTAGCAACTTGTGCGCAAGAACGTGAGCAGACCTTGTGTCAGTCTGCTTGAAGACTGAGGTCACTTGCTAAAGATTGTAACTTTAAAGCTACTGCAGCCCAGCAGAGTTGATTTTGGTCGACTGTCTAGCCAGATCCGACAGTGTTGGAAGGGAAAACACTGAACTTCCAGCCGCCTTTGACCCGGCTAGATCACTTGAGCCGGTAGAAAAGCCGTCCCCATTGTATGAGCCCCAGCCAACTCCTACATAGTTACAACGGGTCTCGGAAAATTCGCTCAACCCTACCATAATGTTTGATGTGGTGATCTCCAGTTCGTCAACTGACAAATGCTTCTTCTGTGGAAACGCCACACACCATCGAAATGCGTCATACGAATGTTGTGAAAAGAAGAGGCACTTTCAAATCGTCTGCCTCACACTTCGGAACCGACAGACCTATTCCCCTATCATTCGCCTATTCATTTCGAATATCACGTCAGCGGTTGCTACAGACCGTCTTTTGATTGGTATGGTAGACCTCGAAGTCAACGAGACTCGTTTGCAAGCTTTTGCAGGCGTTGGCAGTTTTGGAGATTATGCTGAGTCTTCTGTAGTGCTGCAAAACGATAGGATCACAACCGCCTCTACCGCCCTGCCAAGTAACACAAGGGATCACGTTCCGGTATGAGTCAGGTACAAACATGCCGTATATGACAGTCAAACTGTCAGTTCTACCACACCAGTGCACATGTTCATCTTGGCTACGACCTCCTCAAGTGCTGAAATTCAATCCGTTCATCTAACTCCGCTCAAATCGAACCCACCCGTCCGTTTCAGAACCCGGCGCGAAACTGCGAGCCAATCGCAACAAAATCCGGAAGTCAGAGACTGGTAGATGAAACATGTATACACGACAAAATCCGCGTCTGCCTGCTGAAGGGGGTATCAAGCCTTCTTCTTCCCCTTGGACAGCTTGTCTTGGTAGTCATCAACGACCGGCACAAAAGAGCACAAAATATAAACTCTTGGACTCCTGTCCCCTCCGTAAAAACGACGAGATGATCGACCACATCGCCACTCTGAATCTCAAGTGTGCATACCACTAAGTCCCCATTGGGAAAGAAGAAAAGCTCGCTATGACTTTTGTCGCCCATGGACTTTCGTACCGGTTTCATCGGATTCCATTCAGTGTGGCAAGCGGCGTCATACGCTTGATGTGAATTTCCCTCCTCGTCCCCAGTTGACCTGTACGGTGTATGTAGATGACACTGTTCCGCTTGGCCTCCAAATCACACTGAAATCAGTGAATGACTGTCAGCTGGCAGTGACAGTTCAGAACTCCAAGTCCCTAATATGGACAGCCCGCTCGAGAACGTAGGCTGTTTCACGCACTTGGGAAACGCCGTCTTGTCAGTTTTTAGTATTGTTGAGGGGACAGCTGCAAGGTTAACAAAGGTGTGTGGGTTTCTTACCAACCTCAGGCGACCTGGTGCCAACAAGACATCTAGATCTCACTGGAAGGTTTGGGAAACGTAGCTTGCCAGAGGCAAAGATATGGATGGACCCCCAGTGTCGGATTACCGTTATCTCCTTCCATCAGCCAACAACACGTGAAGCTGTCGTGTTAGCCATGCGCCCACCAATGCGTATTCTCAAAATTTTAGAGTGCAACACCCATAAGTCAAATGAAATGTACAGTGCGACCGAGACGGCCAGCAACCAGACAAAACCACGAGGTGATCGGCGAATCACTTGGGTGCAAATTACGAAACCGTTGCATCGAATAAGGTGGGTAAGTGCCGCTCGTCCGGGTTAGGACCTCGATAATACTAGCCACTGACTGGAAGCGCTGTCCAATAAAGCAGCGTGCTCGCATCCACTTCCACTTAACCTTTTTGACTAATTGTTTCTTTTAGGATACGGCGGTGGGCACTGTTGCGATGTCGCTGCACTATACCGCTCTGTAACGCTAACTATACTCTTTTTTCGTTATCAGTACACCTATAAGACGAATCGTCTCTCTTGAAGATCTTGCGTGTTCACCATCGTCATGAAACTGAATCGCCGTGTTCGTTCGATCATACCTTACAACCTTCGCGAGATGGAGCAATTCTTATGCCTAGATCTACGTGGAGCTGACCTGAGTTCCGCAAAAGCTATTGATATAAAGCACAAGGTTCCTCTCTGCTATGGGCACGTACGAATTCAACAAATCGGACACTCGAAGATATCAATATGAAAAAAATAATGACGGAATCTTCTCTCATCACCTCCTGACAACGTACAAACAAGAGAACAGTCAGCCTCCGACGAACACCTTCAAAAACAAATATTATTAGCGAATGAGAGCAACCCAAACCCGTCTTTACTGTAGAATATCGTGATGCCATCATCAGTGGATTGTGGTATAAGAGGGCGCGTCACTGACCGTAAAACAATAAGGGTGTCGATCGTGAAACTACTTATGATCATTATCATTATAGGCAGCAATACATCAGTGGTTCACATTAACGCTTAACTGCCACACGACCATGAAGAAAAAGCAAACTCAGATTCAAACACTCAACATCAAGGTGCCTACACCTTGCAAACAAACAACCGAGCTGCAAGTGAGGGTAAGGCGTCATCAGCAAGACAGCTGTCTTACGGCTTTCACTGCGCCACGTCACTAAATTCACTCACTCGGACAAACAACGACAACATTCACGCCAATGAGCTCGATTGGCCGCCATCTCATCTAACGTCTCCAGCCACCGACTGTGTGAGTCGCGAGGGCGATCTACAGTGGCCAACCCCTCGGTGAACGATTTCATTTCCCTACGTCAGGTCATCATCCGTCCACCTCGCATCTTACGCTAGTCGGCCACATAGTCGGCAGACAGTGTTTGCTGTGACAGACTACTAGCTGGCATCCTTAGTACATGACTTGACCATACATGTCTGTGCAAATGTAAAGATTGAATAAAAAGAACTCGTCCGATAATCACTAACACACACCCGCTCCCTAACCTAATCGTTGCTTGCTCGATGGTGCCACCCGATACGAACGATAGAGTGCAAACATCAGTCGCCAAATACCTGAAGTCGGTTCACGTTTTCTACTTTGGGCGGCCGAGTTTTGCTGCCGTGAATTGATACAGCCATCAACGCCGAATAACATACGCGATACTCGAGCACGAGATAGAGGCCTCCTGACGTCAGAGGTGTACCGGAACAGCGACTGTCGTCCTGAGCTTGGAGATACATAATTTTATTTTGTTCCCTACAGCACCACCGCTGATGATGCAAGCTCCCAGGCTAACAAACCGGCTAACAAACTCTACAGATTCATTAGCCAAAGGCAGATCTATGTAATCACGATAGACTTGCAGAATCGATTTGCACTTTAAAACTGTAAAGCACATTCCAAGACGTTTAGCAAAACACGAAGTAACGAGTACCACTGTCTGTACTGCTTGGAGTTTGTCAAACAGCAACACCATGTCGTCAGTATAATCAAGATCAGTCAGCTTCCACCACGCAGAAGTTCAACGCCAGCATCGTGTGGTTGCCGCGGACAAATCCCCATTATACCACCCATCACAAAATGAAACAGAGATGGTGAAAGTGAACAGCCCTGACGTACGCCGCTCCTGGTGCTGAAACTGTCAGGCAGTTCACTATGAATCTAAGCCTGAGCTCAAGTATGGCAATGAAGCGCCGACAGTATGTTCACATACTTGGTAAGTACATCTCTGGGTTTAGACGACTAAAAGTGTGGAACAATCAACCAGACCGAACGTACACTTACAGTCGAGAAATACGGCAATTGTTGGACGGCTGTAAGCACAACGCTGCCCTAGAGTTTGGCGAAGAGTGGAAAGTTGACTAATGGATCCTCGTCGTTGCCTGTTCTTCCTCAACGTTCGCCTCTCAGGCTGCAGTGAGTCGACCAGAACCATAGTAATGATTTGAGTCGGGCTGATTTATCCATGACTTTTCCAACAACCATGGACCCCTTTCGTGAATATGGGCACTAATACTGAGAGAATTCTGCAGAAGCGGATGTTCTCCGTTGTCCACACAAGTCGAAACAAATGAGTCAAAGCCCATACTAACGCCTCCTCACCTCATGTGGAAAGTGTCAGCACGAGGTCATCTCGGCAAGCAGTCTTATTACGTTTGAGAACCGAAATGCCATTGGGAACTTTAGTCTCAGTGGATGGTTCCGAACATACCCGTCAGGGTGTTACAGTACAAGTTTGTGGCGGCAACACAGTAGAAGCAGGCCAACTAAATTTACTTTCAAAGTGTTTCGCCCACCGCACTGACCTTCAGGACTTCATACAGATGAGTGTACCACCTGTCTCGCTGATAGCTTTACTGACAGAAGGTCGCCTTGGACCACTAGCCCGGATAAGCTTGAAGAGTTTACCGGTGTTCTCTGAAGCAAAAGCGGTCTCCATTCCCTTAGCTTTCTGCATTAACCAAGCCTTACGATTAACTTTTGTGTTACGTTCCAGCTTCCTACGGATCTGTCGTAGACTTGTTATATGAACTGGCGAGAGGAACCTTCCGTTTAGGTTCCATCTCCGGCGATTTCTCCGAGGTCAAATGTCTGTTCAACCCATGTATCCCCCTGCCGTATGCTACAGTGCCTACCTTATAAACTGCCTATGAGATCTCGGTCCAGCAGCTATTAGGATCTTCAGAGTGAGAACTACTAAGACAGTTTTCTAAGCTGATTTGGTACTCATGCCTTATCGACGGCAAGGCCAGTTTCTCATCAGCTAGCTGTTGCTGTCGGTAGGGTCGTTGTTTAGCAAAAGTAAGGACGAAACGACAGCGCAACGAAGCATGAACCGATTCTAGCTGTGTTCCAATAGGAACGACAGTCCTGGATCGAACCACGCCACCTATAACTAACTGCTATGTGGTCTGTATGAGACCAGGCCTGATTCAGAGAAGGTGGGTGCCAAGTGTGAAATCTATAACAATATAAGTGAGTCAGCCCTCTATTTCAGTCATATTACACAGGATATTCCTTACCACCGTTGTGATGAGCAGCCGCTCAAACCACTCGCCTGGTCACGTTACTTTTGGGAACTAACAAACGTTAGAGATCGCGGATAGTTGACACACGGGCTTAAACTTCCTTAATGATAAACGTTAAAGCAAGAGACAACGTTTAAGACAAAACAACTTAGCATGCGTTTGGACTGACACCACAGACGTATAGGGCGCCTTTGAAGTGACCGGTTGTTCTTGCTCATAGATTAGTGCGCCTTGGGTGACTTAATAGGAGTCCATAATGTTGCCTACCCGCCCAATCAGCCTAGAAGAAATACCTTCCAACTGGCCAGTACGATCTACCTAAAGAGGTATTCGCCTCAGCCAGCATCAAAAGGCAATTGTTTAAGTCATAGGCAATGCAATTAGCATTTTCGCAGCCCAAAACACCACGCCTAAGAAGTTAGTCTCAGTGACTATTATAGAAACGTTGATGTCAGGCGGACTGCTACATTGTCCAGAGGTGGTCGTAAGCAGTCGGAGGCACAGACACTGCTCTATGCTATGGTTCATGCAAGCCTACAGCCTTACCCGTCTGGCAATCGAATCCGTTCTACTTCACAGCAAAAGGGTGTCCATTCCTCCAGAGTCCAAAAATTCACGTGACGGGTGAAATCAGTTCCAAAATACACTATCAGTCATTCGTAAGTTAATATCAGCAAACGACCTTCGTTCGTTGATGCGCTAGGAGCGTAAAGGGTATAGAGTTCAATCGCAATCCCATTGAGGTGGAATTATTTTTATGACAGATGCTGTAATCAGTCTCAAAAATCGGCAAAGCGAAAACCCAATACCGTAGCGCGCAACGACAACGAGCTCGATGTGAAACTTAGAGTGTATTGGGCGGAGAACAAGATATTCTGACTGAGTCAACGTCGATTATTGATATTTGAAAAAAAAAACAAAGCTTAGTTAAATTCGAAGTCAGGCAGGGTGATTCGACAATATGCTTACTTTCTACAGGATACAATTTACAGACTAATATGGCGGCTTTCTTGTAACAGTCAAGAGGAGGCATCAATATTTCAGTGGCACACATCCGCCCACCAGGCAACTTATGCAATACACATGGCCCCTGGGATCCCGATAACTTGATAACAGTCACATGTAACTTGAAAACCGAACAATCAAACCGACATAAGTTGAGTGAACGTACTAATGTTGGCGTGCTTTCAGGTGAGGCCGGACAGGAAAGGTTGGTTGATCAGGAGCAGACCACAAGTGACATTGAGACGTTAAGTTTGAAGATCGTAACCATTGTAAAAATATCCTAAATTCAACCCAGTAATGACAGTCATGAAATACTTCGAGTGAAAGAGAGAGAGAAAAGGAAAACTGCGGCCGACCCACCAGCTAATCCCCGCGTTTTCTTTACGGGCGAATATTTCGCCCGTAAAGAAACGACGACTACCACTGTGGAACTACAGTCTGTGAAAGCCAAACTGATGAAACAACCGGAATGTAGGTGAGTATTCAGAATACAGTGTCTTCATAAGACTACTTACGTTTCGCACAGCTGGAAGTGCCTCGACTAGCAGAGTAAACACAGTAGGACTAAGTGATTGTTGCAGAACTTGTAACAACTGTGATGGTTGTCCACAGACGGTTACAGCAACCGCAAAGTGTTGTACGCCCTCTTCAATGGCTCCTGTACTTAGAGCGGATTCACCAAGTTGAATCTGTTCCAGGAAGAACTTGTGCATCGCGCCCGGGTCGCCCAGAGGAGGTAAGGAAATTGTGGCAGCCTTCTGAGCATCTAAAGCCTGCTGTCTTCGTTCTGTGGAGAAAATAAAAAATTAAATGTTAATTACTTTTCATAAGATTTTTCCGAAAATCAGGCGCACTTCGTCTCTTTCGGTCAAAGTAAATACAATACCCCACAAAACATACGCCCGCACCGACGGCAAGCATTGGTAAAACCGTGCGAATCATCGAGCAAAGATAGGCAAGCTTAGAAACCGGAGCAAGTGCAGAAAACAATCACGGGCACACCCGGGGACGGAGCCAGATCGATAGCTCCCACGACGGTCGAAGGTCACGCCAAAGGTCATCGGTCCGTTTTAAAAAGGTCGATGGATTGGTGGGGATGTAGGGGTTCAGTAAGTCTGTTGGGAGTCCACGTGGTTTTGAGCTCGTGGATGACACGCTTTTTGATCTTGCCGTACCCAAACTCATTACAGTGTTTAAAACAGACTAAATAGCAGCTGGTATACGGGCTAGCAGACTGTTTCAAACACAGTATATAACTTCATCAGAGAAGAAAGAANTTTGACAAACTACTTTTGCGTTTCCGGAGAACTGGTCCACTAGTGGTATGAACTAAGCGCAACTGAGCAGCGTTGTACGTTCGAGCCAGAGCAGATTTTAATTTGTGCTTCGTGTCGTTGGATAGGTGATCACCCTTGAATGGCGAGAATAGGCACACATCCTTCTTTTGAACCGTCAGTACAGACTCAGAGCTCTTCTTCACCGTATTGTGTGCATCAATGAATTTGTCGGGGTATCCATTTGTTAGTAAAGTTCGCCTCAACAACTCCCGTTCTGTCTTCAGAGTATCCGGGGTACAAATAGGCTTGGCTCTCTGAAACAGTGTCTTAACTAAACCCCGTTTGTATGCAATAGGAGCAAGACTTGAAAACTGCATATATTGACCACCCCAAGTTGCTTTGCGGTGAACTGAGCGTTGTAAAGTACCATCCGCACGTCTAGTAATGAGCAAATCCAAAAAGGGTAAACTATTGTTCGACTCCACTTCGTGAGATAAAGATAGGTTTGGGTGAATATTATTGAGAAAGTTAAAGTACAAGTCAAAATGGATAGCGTTAGTAAAAATTAAAATATCATCAACGTATCTTTTGTACAATAACGAATGGGCTATATAATCCGTGACTTGCCGCTCAATCATTTCTTAGAAGATATCTGCTAGTGTTGGGCCCAACGGACTACCCATGGCAACAACGTCTATCTGTTTGTATGCAAGTCCCTCAAAATCGAAACGAACATTTTCTGTACATAACAAAATGAGATCTCTAGGCTATTCAAGTGGAACACCTATATCACAGTTCTGACTCGAGATAAAATCACAAAAAATCAACTGTCTCACGAAGCGGAACATTTGTAAAAAGAGAATCAACATCCATGGAATACATTACTTGGGTACTCACCGAAGTGCTTTCTAAAATTTCAACTAATTCTAGAGAATCCTTCAAGCAATATGGGGATAAGACTTTACGAATGGGATCCAAAATGTCTACTAGCCACAGTATATAACGACGATTTCAACGGCTTCCAACGGTTTGCACACAGGTTTGAGATAAACGGTCCAAACCAATGAATCTAGTCAGTTTGTCTGTTCCAGTGTGCACCGGTTTTCTGCTTGCCTAAATTTGTGGTGACCCGTGATCATGTAGCTTCTCTAAGGATCCCGGCTGCAACCGCGTTTTATTGCTTGTATGTTCCGTACGCATGCTTCTGTGTACGTCTGCTATAAGAGGCCTGACATAAACTCAGCGTCACTTTCTTCAACCGTGCAACGAATTGCACGAAACGAATGTTTGCTCCTCTCCCAACGACTCATCTGTTCTTCTATTATTCAAGGTCTTTAGCCTGTACCTTTGTAACGCGCAACCAAAACCAGCAAGCGCGCACGAATTGAGTTCGAGTTGTGTGACGGGGCGTGCTGCTGTGTTGTCGGTGCCGTTTTGGCTCTCGTTTGTGTAAGTCATGTGCATGGCTTACTGGGCCTTCGGCTCATGTTTGTTCGTATTGTTTCTGTTTTCAGAACTGTTGTTCGAACCCCTACTTCGGAAGAGCGCTGTCCCCTGGTGCGTCCACGTTGCCCGAAGGTTGACCCGTGAAGTCACGGGCATCCAGAGTAGAGTCGGCTGGCCTGCATGTTACACCTTTTCGAGCGTCGTTTAACGCACCCGCAGCTTCCACGCACTTCTCACCTGGTGCGCTTTTTGAGTGCCCCCGGGTGTTCTGGAGCCCATCTCACCCTTATCTTCCTTCTTCTCTTGGTTGCTGCCGTTGGCCCTGGATTAGGCTGGAAATAACTGCCATATTCCCTGAAATTGCTTGAAATATACAGTTTGTCTCCAAACCCGAACGCGTTTTTTTAGTTTGATGCCTGATTGGACCACGTTTCGACTGCTCTTCAAGACAACGGGCGGGCGCATACACACTTGTCCACCACAAGTTGGTGATCCGATCAGTAAGCCATTTTTCGGCGCCGTTGTTCCCTATTTATTCCCTGGTCGCTATCGCACATCCAGGAATCCCAGAAACTCGAAAGTTCCACCTCTGTTGTACCACTACGAGTCCGTAAGCACGTTCTCAACTCTTCCTTTCGGCGCATTTCTAACTGCACTCCTAACACCAATTCGTGAGTCCGTTCCCATTTGCTAGTTCACCTCAGGCTGTATTACGCATATCATTTCAGTGAGCCCTACTTTAGGTTTGTCATCTGTTTTTTAATGCAGAGTGCATACGCACTAGCGAACTACAGATTGCAATCGTTGGATACATGTGCAGGACTGCTGTCAGGTGTTACGTGAAATACCACGAACATCGTAACTTAGCAATCCAACCATTCTTGATTGAGTGGAACTACAATAACACATTGAAATGATCCCCACGGCAGTAGTCCACATTCCCCAATTGAAGATCACTTCAGTGGTGTATAACCCTGTAGGAGAAGGACTGTTGCCCGGGGTGGGTTCCTGCAAGGCTTCCCGCTGAGACTATCAACTGTTTTGAACTACCGAGACGAATAAGTACAGCACAAGATATGAACTTAAAAAGCCTGTGTTAGGACTGAGTCACCGCAGCGTGCTCGAAAACCAAATTGATAGGGATCAGGGAAAAAAGATCAGATTCGAAGGCGCAATATCGCTTGCCAGTGATCATTTTGGAATCTCTTCACCGGACACCTTAAGTGACGTGCATACCGTGCTTTAAGCCGGAACCCACAACTTGTTTAGCATACTCTGCCGGTAGTCTTATATAGACTCCGTGTATTGTCTGGGAGGCGTGTCCGTTCATGCAGTGAAAGGCATTTTTCTATTATCCCAAGAGTTCTAAATTCCTTTTAAATGTCAAAGTGGTGGTGATGTTGGTAGGATAAAATAGAAGGGCCAAATTCCTCGGTCTATTTTAACAAGTTCCGAGATGTATATCTGTGCGCCGCATATCGCGAATAGATTCCCACAACCTTGTCCAAGTGACATATGTTTACATTTGTTGCCATTTGGAGGGAGACTCCAGTCATCTGCCCAGTACTTCAACGGTCACGGCTAATTTGTGATGTAGTTTGATAACAAGCATTCCCGATTTTCGAGTCGCCAGCACAAATGTGAGTGTTGCCAGAAGTAAGTTAAGGAAAATCATTGATATATGTGTGAGAAGCCATAGTGGACCAAGTGCGAATCCTTGCCGAACTCCAGCGGAGATCGGGAAGAAAGAACATAGGTCTGAATCGGTTTCCACTTTAGAAGAACGTGAAGCTTCGTAGAGAGCCTCCCTTTGGATATCATTAGCATCTAGTTTGCGTACAAAAGCACCATGCGGGACAGGGTCGAATGCTTCTGGAAAATCGAAGAAATTATCAGCAGTGTGGTTACTGTCTTTTGCCTGTGTTAGGTTATCGATGGAGATTAACGTATTACTTATGCACGACCGATCGAGAAGTAGCTCATGCAGGGTAGGGGGTAAAGTGCTATTTGAGGAGAAATGCTCAATGATGGCGCGTTTTAACGGAAGCTCCACTAACTTGCGAGGGATGTTAGTGAGGCTGATCAGCTGATAGTTAACAGGAGAATGTCAATTGCCTGCCTTAAGCACGGGTATGTAATGGCCTCCTTCCATGCCTCCAAATGAGTGCCGGCCCCAAGTGCCTGTTTTCACAGACTATAATGGGCGCTGCCTAACCAAGGGCTGTCAGTTCAAGAGTCTGGCGGTGGGCCGCGTTTGATTTCATTGCACTATAAAGACTGATCTTAAACAATAAATCCTGAATACCAGGCACAGAAAGTCACCTGTCAAGTGTTGGGTATTGGGAGCTTCTACGCGGGGAAGTCGGACGTCAGTTTGGCAGAACCACCATGTAGATTACCCAATAGTATTCTTTGGCCAACTGAGCGACCCCATGTGGGTTGAAGAATGTTCCTCGTCAGGAAGATGCAGACGAGACTCCCAGGGCTTAGATGCTCTCTGCCCTCTCATATAATGAGGGTGTTCTTATTTTCGCGGGCTTCTAGTAAGAATTTTATCCGTAAACTTTGAGTATGTGAGGGAATTGCCGCTTTCAACCGTTTCGTACAGCGTGCAAAACTTCTAGATCCCTCGACTTGCGCGTTATATTCCAACTGTAGGATAGACGAAGAGGTGCTTCGTGAAGGTGATGCGTGTACCTCGAAGGCGATGAACGGCACCACCCTTACAGTTTATGAGGACAAACTGCCTGATCAAATTTGTCAATGGCAACTTCAGAAGAATAGCAGTTTGATCTCACTGAGTGAGACTAAAGGCTGGGTGCACTCAGGAATGTCTTTCGCGCGTTAAATTTTGCTTTCCGAAAACTTCGAAATGAAGTCCGAGACAAATTTTGGGAACCAGTGACAAACAAAATCAAAAACTAGTGTCAAGTGGCCGATAAGCCACAAAGGCGGTTTGCTGACCACTCTATCGCTCAGGTGTTTCACTCTTACTAACGAGATTAAGCAAGGCGAGTCACTGCTCAGAAAGAGACCTTGTAGGTTGTTTGGAATGTTGTCTTTAGAATTTCTCACTAATGAACATTACTAAGATGTTCTAGGATTTGTAGTCGAATTCCTCACAAAGAACAGCTACCGAACTGAGTTCAGGTGCGTTGAAATCACGCATGATAAAACAATGGGGGAAGCGCTGTGTACATAAGTAGCGGTCTAAATGGATGAGTGGCTCCGCTGTCTGTTACACTACACTACGTCGAAAGGTCAATGACGCCGACAAGGGGCGTGTCATGATTACCAAGCTGAAGTTTGAGTCAGAATGCGACATTTTTCTGTAAAGACGTGGGTTCCGCTGTGACAGTTAGAACCTGGAGTTACATGAGTCCATTGGAGAACGGTGTGTGGAGACCGTATGCCCCCGTACGATGGAGTGGTCACGAAAGAAACCGAATTACAGGGATATACGGGTTGAAGTGGACCTTATTATATAGGACTAACGCAGTCCCCAAAATAAACGCTTCATAAACAACCATACACACACACCGCACGCACAGGCGGAGAACAGATAATTCACTTCCATAATAATAGTAATGAAATGAGAGTGAAAATATTATGGATAGAGCGGCAGCTGAGGCACTTCCTGGTCTCAGACCAGTTGGTATGCGGTACAAGGAATATATATTATCGGTGACATAACCTGTCCTCTGCAATTTGTATGGACGTTCTTCGTCCGATTATTGTACGAAGGCATGATAACTGGTGGGTAGTCACTCGAATTCATCCGTGGTAGCCGCCCCAACCACCGTCTCGTGAGATCTGCTTTTAAACATGTGTGTTTAAACAGGAAACGGAAATAATTGCGATAAACTCTACTTCAGCGTTNCACTTCCTGGTCTCAGACCAGTTGGTATGCGGTACAAGGAATATATATTATCGGTGACATAACCTGTCCTCTGCAATTTGTATGGACGTTCTTCGTCCGATTATTGTACGAAGGCATGATAACTGGTGGGTAGTCACTCGAATTCATCCGTGGTAGCCGCCCCAACCACCGTCTCGTGAGATCTGCTTTTAAACATGTGTGTTTAAACAGGAAACGGAAATAATTGCGATAAACTCTACTTCAGCGTTTGCATAGCATTTCATTTTTTGTACTTTCTATCATTCACTTTTTCTACGGTTTCCAAGTATACGTGTGTCCGATGTGCAATCCACGTGAGTCCAAATGCACCTTTTGTCGAAGGTCGCGAGCCCTGCTTCGTCTCTTTGCTGCGTGCTGATTTTTTGGAGAGCTACGGGCCGACGGATTCACCTATCCGCCTCAGCAAAGTTCCGGATTTATTTGTTTTTACTCATACCCCCGTGGTAGAGTGGAAACCCTTTTGGAGCAGTACAACGAATCAAACTCGTCGCAAATACGCCAATCAGTGCGGTGGAATTGCAACCCAATGCACCTTCACAAACCGTTGTGTGGCAATTTCATTTAGTTTCGTCACACTTCTACGTTTTGTTCGTACCTGATCTGTACACAGTTTATG
This sequence comes from Paragonimus westermani, assembly GCA_008508345.1. Classification (NCBI taxonomy): domain Eukaryota; kingdom Metazoa; phylum Platyhelminthes; class Trematoda; order Plagiorchiida; family Troglotrematidae; genus Paragonimus; species Paragonimus westermani. The sequence continues at coordinate 20,206 of QNGE01004653.1, read as the reverse complement.
TCACCGACACTGCTTTTTGTCTGTCCAACGTCGGAGGTTGTCCCCTAACGTTAGTTCACCACTCATGACTAACAAGTTGGTGCAGGAGTGAAGAGGAGCAAACGGAATTTTGTTGACAAGCATCATACCCCCACGAAGACGTCGGCGTTCTCAACTGGAAAGGTTCAGTTTCCCACTCGTCAGAGAATACGGCGGGATTCTCGTTTCTAGTAATCTTTTGATTGCGCAGCTTCGGGCGTTTACACGTAACCTAACGTCCTGAATAGAAAAAGGGAACGGGTTCGAACGTTCATTCCTAGATTAATCCCTACTGAACCGCTTAATAAACTTGAGGAGTGCAGGGGTTTGTGTGACCCAAGTTTTATTCCGCGGGGCGCATGGCATTATCAACTTCGTGGTAATAATGTGGTGTTTTGCGTAATGTCCAGGTCATCTTGGGTGAAACTACCTGTGTCACGATGTTGGGGGATCGACTGAAGTGAGACTCCCACCAATTGGTTTGCCTATTCGCTACGCTGGCGAGCATGAGTGCCGAAACATTCATTTTGTAGTGAAGGGCAGAAGATTATATTCCGCCCACGGGTGCAGTTCACTTAGGTCAGCTCGGATTTCATCTACATCCTCCAAACTTTGCGCTGATATCCTGATCATCATATCATCTCCGTTAATCAGGCACTTGCACTGCGTGGTGGCAGCGGCATCATCGAATATCGTCAGGAAAAACGACACCCCGAATTTGTGGCCTGGTATCCTGCCATAGCTGCCGCATGCATGGAAAATAATCTGCGTGGTCCCTTACAGTGTATCTTATTTGTGAGCTTTTGAATTTACAGGCAGGCTGACAGCCAGACTGAAATAACAAAGAGCCCCACCTTGGTTAGATCATATCCTAATTTTCCTTGCCAGACGCTCCCACTGTATTTAGGTGGACTACGAGTGATCACTGCTGGAATCAAACATTCCGGTTCACAAACCATTTGCCAGCATTGTGTTGACTGTACACAATCTTTCCTAGTGGAATCTTTGTCATTGAAGTCATAAAAGACCGCATTCCCTTATGTGGCATCCAAAATGTTCGTCGGTTTGGCTTCCCAGATCCTTTGGTACGGCCGATAGCAAGACGGCGAAACGGTGTTTTGTAGGACTGCCACGTGTACTATTCCAACGCAGAGATTCACATGTCCCTAATTTCATTCAGCTGAGATCTCGATCTTGGTTAATGAGCACAGAAATAATGGGCACGATGGAGTCAGCTATTTACCGAGAAAACTAATCGGTATGTCGTCCGGTTTGGGTAAATCGTGTGTTTGTAGATCACTAAGCTTCTCGAAGACAGACACTTAGCATATTCCGATTTTCGGAAGAGCGCTGGCATTGTTATGCGGTGGTTCACAAGGTCGATGTAGTGCAAAAACGATACCGAGTCATGTACACACCGCTTAGCTGTGGTGTAATAACTCCCATCGCCTCAGTGTTCATTTTAGTACTTACCCCAGTGGCTTCAATAATGCGTTCACTGGGCTTCAGTTCAGACACCGCAGACAGGTATGTACAGGACGTTTTCAGTTTCGCCTTCGACCCCCTCAGAAGATCGCCTCGGTGAACATCACGGTCACGCCCAATAGCTGCAATGCACCTGTTGCGAGGCGCTGTGTATCGTAAACCAATCTCTTCAATACTCCCTAATTGAATCAGACAGCATGCCTAGCGCATAGCAGCCATGAGCTTGCGGGCATTGCGTCTTGTTCAATTTCTCACCTTATTCGGTCACACAAGCCTCAGAGACACATGCTCTTCGATGGTCAGATGAACGATACTTTTGAAGGCTCCCCAATGGTCCTCCCCTACTACCGGTTGGTCATTTAGTTTGCTTAAACCATGGTCCCTTTTAAGGCAGGTGTATTTGCATGGTAAGATGCACGCCAGCTTCTTGGTGCACCTTGCAGCCGTGCCATGTTGCATATAGCGTCGACCAAAACGATTATCTGGTCGCTGAATCCCAGCTATGCATTGTAACTTCTGCTGAATGCCATCACGAAGTCCATTTGGTATTTAGCAAGTTTAGCCGACAGGATATATGTCTGAATGCTACCTCGCGGGAGTCTCCAAGTTTTTGCTAAACCTGCGTCGAAAGTGTCACTGAAGAGCCTGATAGCCGTGGAGTCAAGATTTTTCGAATAGGGCAGAAGCTACAATTTTATATGAAGAGGGTCGCTACTTCCCACGATGAGGACATACGAGAAATGTGCGGTACGCTGAAATTCACGGCCAAAGTGAGCTTATGAGGAGTGGCGTGTGAACAACGATAGTTGATAGCTTTTACGCACTTCAAACTTCCGTCGGCTCTGTAATAATAATAATGGTATAATTTTCAACTATTCTGTGAGAAACAAGCTCAGGTAAGGGTGATCAGTACACACATTTTAACGTGAACTACATAATTGTACAAGACACCAATTATGAAAATAAAGTAATAAAACGGACAAAATAATGAAGGAACACTCTAGTTTATGAAGAGGCGGATGGTTCGCTTGCTTCTGAAACAATAGTTCTCAGGACTTTCAATATTCCATAAAAAATGTTAAGTTGTTACATCAATTGTTGCTTCACAAGGTTAACGTTGGCCTCATGTTCAAGGTCATTACAGAAGAAGATTTTTCAGGATGGAGAAAATTAATAGTCGAAGAATTTCGCCATCAGTTGATGTAGATGGCCTCGGGAAAATATATAGAAACTTTTGGGAAGATGAAGGAAGATAGGTGGGTATCAATTTTCCCGGAGAAATGAGCGATCTTCTGGACTGGACTCCGTTATTTCATCAAATCGATGGAATTTCACGAATTGTCCAACCCGTACGGGATTTTGATTTTCCAGACGTTGTGGAATGTTGTCTGGCGTTAGAATTAATCGTGGAATCAAGAATGGAAGGCAAAATTACGTGACAAGCAGAAGAACGTAAAATGGTCATGTTAAGTATGACGAATAATGGAGTCTGACATTTTCTGACTAAATCTTTTGTATAGAATTTAAAATTTTGTGCTAGTTAATAAAATATATATCTCTAACAAATAACTTTTGTCGTATAACGCGAAAAGTGATCGATTCACAGATTATCCTAGTATGACTACAGCCGAATTCCGTTGTCGATTTAGTATGTACGGCCGTTGTGTAGAATGGAAAGATGTTCAGCAACACGGAAAGATTATCAGGTGGTCTGTAGAATAGGAAGAGGCACGTATTTATATGTAATCATATGAGGCGAACAGGTTAAGTTATATATATTCTCTAAACCGTTTTAACTTGCACAGCTATTGCGTAGTGGTTAATAGCTATACAGAGCTGATAATCGTTGAGTATGGAGTAAGAGTACCGGGATGGTTTGGTTACTACTAACGGGGATGTTTAAGATGCCATATGTAGTTTTGCTATGCAGCTGCAATTTTTCGACAAAGCTGTGTACAAGATCTATCCTGCTGGAGAAATGATAAGTTTCGAAATGAGGAATTTCTCAAATGGCTAAATTGATAGCTTTGATCAGTTCGAAGTGTGTGTGGCGTTACATCCTGTGGTATAGATTCACCCTCCGTTATTATTAGATTAGATCTGATGGTTAGATGTTATTAGGTCCGTTTTGAAAGATATCGTCTTCAGGCAGGCAGAGTTTGAAGATCAACATGACGTTCTTTAATGTTAGGAAAGTTTCTAGGCTTCGTTTGAATTGATGTATATTCTTACTGGTTCTAATTGCATGTGGGAGTTTGTTCCAAATGTAAGTATATTTCACTAGGAAAAAATTTGAACGGAGTTTTCTACGGGATTTAAGAGTTGCCAAAGTGAACTCTTTGTTCCTGATGTTGTATTTTGAGCTATGTTGAAGGCGAATCGCGAGTTTTACCTTAAATTTATTGCTATAAACTAGATTATACATGAGCGCAAGGTTTAGCTTGAGACGCCGTAGCCAAAGAGGATCCAGTTTAAGCGTCTGGCATCGTTCTCTGTAGTTCAACGAAGGCGGATAACCCACTAAACCTTTCGTAAATGCACGTTGGAGACTTTCCAGAGCTAGCCTATCAGACTTGCGCAAGTGACTATATATGAACGTGCAGTACTCAAGTTGGGGTCGTACGCACAGCTTATAAAGGTGCAGTCGAGCTGCAGGAAAAAAGAATGAGTGCCTGATGTATCCAATCGTTCGCTTAGTTTTAGCTACTAGGAAAGAAATGTGTTCAGCAAAATTGAATGAGTTTGAGTAACGTATACCTAGGTCGCGGACTGAGTTGGCAGTTGGAATAGCATGACCATCCAGCTTTATAAAGTCCTCTGGTATATGACAACCGTGTGTGACAATGGTGGATTTATTGGCTGAGAATTTCATCAGCCAGGTTTGACACCAAGACTCTAATGACATGATGTCTTCCCGTATATTTCCTAAAGAAGAATTGAGATCGCCAGTAGGAAAAGTATAGACAAGTTTGATGTCATCAGCGAATAGGAATAGTTTGCCATGTTTGATAACTTCACATATATCATCTATATACATAAGAAAGAGCAACGGTCCCAGGACGCTTCCTTGAATCACTCCGCTGGTGACTGGTCTGGGCGTTGAGCTGTTATCTCCTATTTTCACTGTTTGTGTGCGGTCCACAAGGTATGAAGCAAACCAGCTGAGTAATGGGTCACGTATACCGAAAGATGCCATTTTGATCAGAAGGCGCTTATGAGGCACACGATCAAAAGCTTTTTGCATATCCAGGAGTATGATAACAACTGCATTCCCTGAATCAGCAGATATTGTAACATGATCAAAGAATTCCAGCTGACACGTCATGCACGAACGTTTGCTGAGGAACCCATGCTGGGATAGGTTTATAAGCTTTTGTGATAATAAGAATTCAACCATGCGACATTTTATTATCCTTTCCAATACTCTGGAACAAATTGAAGTATGGTTAATGGGACGATAATTGTTGATGTTCTGTCGTGAGCCACCTTTGTAACGGGGCTGAATTATAGAATTTTTCCATTGGAGTGGGAAGGAACCTAACGATAGAGAAAGTGTATAAATATTAAGCAAAAGGAAAGGGATGTCATCCCCTCCGTGTTTGAGAGCAACAGGGTGTATACCCTCTGGACCAGGTAGGTAAGAGGGTTTGATAGTAGCTAACTGAGAGCGGATTTTTACTGCATCAACAGTAACGTGGCTTAGGAACGTGTTTGTTTTTACAGGGAGAGGTGAGGGCAATACATTTTCCTCAATGTTGAAGGAAGCAGCAAAATACGAATTGAAGGCTTCGCAGATTGTTACGGGATCATCTACGGTAGTTTTGTTCTGTAATGTAACTACTGAGATAATAGGGTCTCTTGTACAGTTTCTGCGTTTCAATAACTGCATCAACTCAAAGCTTTTCTCTTTGCTGTTCAATGCACGTTTTTCTTCATTCTGATGGAGCATTTTGGTCCTAGTTTCTATCGTGTCAAACATTTTGTGCATTTGAATAATAAGGGAGAAGTCTTGTGTTTTTCGATATCGTGATTTCAGATTTTGGAGCTTACGTTCCTCTTTTGGAGTGAGGGTCCAGTTTTTACCACACACTCTACGGCGTTTCGATTTTTCCGGGGCTAAAATGTTCATACAAAATCTGAAGTGTTCTGTAAATACTTCGGTTGCTATACTAGGGTCAGAGGTCAGAAAGAATGTGTCCCACACCAATGACCTCAACAGAGTGGCGAACGTATTCCAGTCGATTAATTTTATCTGGCGATAACTTACTATGTTCGATGCTATTACAGCTTTTAGGTCAAACATGAGGTTGACCACGTTGTGATCACTTCCTGGGAACCGTTCTAGGACGGATACTTTAGCAGAGGAGATACCTGTTGTAAAAATGAGATCTAAAGTGTGGTCTAGTCTGGTAGGTTCTAAGACATGTTGGCGCCAACCATTTACTTGGATACATGCAAGAAACTCTGCTTGATTTGCGGGGGCTGTGAAGGAGGTCCAAGAAATATTGGGCATATTGAAATCTCCACCAATTATTTTGTACTGCGTGGGCAATGTTGATACATAATTCAGTCCATTGATAAGATTGGTCATGGCGTCCTGAGAGGCGTTAGGTGGTCTGTAGACACATCCTAAGAGTAGTTCACGGGATTCAGTTGCCACTGATAGCCACAATGAGTCATCAATTCTATCAAGACACAGCTCATCTAGTATAGTTGCAGAATACTGCTCCCTTAAGTAAATTAAACATCCACCGCCACGTCCTGCATCCCGATTTTTTCGGAACATATGATAACCTATAACATTTAGTTGTGTTTGAAGTCTCAAGGGTACACCAAGCTTCAGTGAGCAGAATAATGCAAGGAAAGAACAATACAGGTGATCTGACAATCATGTGCCAGAAAAACCCGTCATTACGGAAGGGATGAGATGTTTCTGCGGACGTATTCTAACTCTGCCACTCTGACCCACTTCCTGATCGCCGTGGGGGCTTCTGAATCCATTCGAAGGTAGCTGACTGCCTCCAGAGTCTGGCAACAACTACGGCTCAGTTTCAGCGTCTAAAGGGGAAGAATGGTCATCACAAAAACCGTGCAACTCTTTTTCTCTCCAGCAGATTCTGCGCATTGATACACAAACACTCCAGGGATTTGATACCAGGAAACGGCCGTTGTTAGGTGGTCGGTTAGTGATGTTTGCGGTCTTAGTGCCAGAACTAACCACAAGATTGCCTCGATTGCCAGAATCCACGCTGCTGGCTTAGGTTTGACGTAGCTGAATAATAAAAACACCGTCAAGTATGAGCCGTGTGCATCTATATGTGGAAACGTTGCGGACGTTTCTTGAAGGGCGCTTCAGAATAAGGCCAGTAGATGCTACACTCAACGCTTTTCATCAGATGTTGAATTTTTATGGAGAGTAAGTGGTTCAACCAGGCAAAATACACAGAGGAAACAGACGAATCGGTTAGGAAGGTCATTTCTGCTTGTTCTTTTCACTAAACCAAGGGCAAAACACCGGACGTTGTCCGACGAACAGAGCTTCAGTGACCAGCACTCCAGAGCACTTTAAAAGCTGAGCCAGATTACGCGCAATAAGCGTTCATGCAGAACGACTAGCTTATGCACTTCATTCAGAAGATAATGTAGGCAGAATGATGAGAACTTAGGCTGTCATCTGTGGAAGGAAAATTGGCGTTTATTATTGACACTCAATGAAACCCCACGATTGAAGTTATCATGAGGAGGCCCACAAAGTCAGTTGAAGCCACATACCGTGCCACCCAGTTGTGCATGAGTTTCGCTTCAACACTTATCGCAACCCCAAAAGTGGGAGACAAGTTTCGATTTTTCTCTCAGATTTTGTTCATGTCGAGCACCATGTGATGATCATATTATATAAAGATTGTCCGATAGAATGTGTGAGCATTATCTTGCGTGGCCAGACAGCGGTAAGGCTAAGACGAATGCGAGCGCCGCTGTTGCTCAGGTGACCAAACCGACTCCTTAACAATGCAAATACCATAATATTGTTAAAGGGTAAGAAAGCTATTGCTCTCGGTGCACGTACTAATATACCACCTTCCGAGATTTTATTTGCTCTTGGACATTGTTTGCAGTCAGCCCTGTTCATACCCAACAAAAAATGTCACAGGCAAACCAGTGATGTAAATATGGGTCTCCCTGCTTCGAATTCGGTAGTCAATCTTCTCCTCGGATACCTGGAAACAGGTGATAAGTGAATCTTTCTGCCATCCACGAGTTTAATGGCGGTATGGTGATGGTAGGGTCGTTATCAATAAAAGTACCACTAGCCACCAATTTCATCGGTTTTTCAACCCATGATATAACGGCTTTGTCCACACATTGGAAATTGGAGCCGATAAGTGCTCACTTAATTTCTCAGACTGCCAAACCAAAGCTGACGCGCAACACAGAGTTCAGGTTTCTGCGCATGACAAACTAACCCACTCTGCACGGTGTCTCAACGTTATCGCGTCACATTCAATCGCTTCGAAAAGAACAGCCATCACATTACTCGGTGGTGGGACTTGTGAGATTTGCACCAGTGAACTCTTCAAAACGGCAATCGTTTCTCACATTAAAAATATGCCAACGCGTCTATTGAGAGCACAGTTGAACGCGTGTCAACTAGGCAGATGACAAAAACGACCAGAACTTTCATGTTTATTGTGCAAATACCGTATCGTGACCAAACATCTAAAAAACTTTGCACCTCTTTTTTTGAGAACACTAGCCGGACCGTATTTCGGTTGGCTGATACCTTAGGACGACTGGTGATGCCTCCTGAGGACCCGGTTCCTATGGCCGACCGGAGAGATTGCGTCCACGAAACCACATGCGGTGATTGCAATCCCAGCTGCATTTGAGGCATAAACAGATGGCTGAAATTACGTGCCACCGAGCACAAGTGGCACACGAGGTTTACTCCCAAAGACGCATGCCAACTTCAGAAGCTGGGGAAGGACTCGGCCATCGCATTACATGCAATCTCAGTGAATCACACTGTAGGTTTTGATCGAACTCCAATTATTCACATAGGTTTGCCTTCCCATGCGGAGCGATGCTGTGCTGATGCCCCCGCCAATTACACACAACACGCCCATGTTACCCGCAATGATAGCACACCTCTATCTGCAATGTGGCGTGGGTGGATAAACAACACCAGACAGAGACTCGTCTTATCTACCTCAGACTCACCTTCATTTAATTGGCAAAGGACACGACCAATCAACGCAGATTGACCTATTCAGGGCAAATTCCGCATGACCACTGTTTTGGTGTTGATGTGATTTCGTTTGCAACACTCCTGAGATCGTTGGAACGTCGTGTATTACAACTTATCCGTAACCTTTTGTTACTCTCCATCAATTCACTCAAACCGTTTCACTTCATTCTTACCGCATTCGATGCGGATATCTGACGACCAACAACAACCGTGTCACCCAACGTCTCTGCTTACCGTTCCTCTGTATCGCCTTCCAGAAAACGTCCGCAACGTCTCCACATTGAGGTGCACACACCTCATATTTGCTAAACAATTCACGAGTTTTCCATAGTCAGCTCTCAGGAGCAACACAACGTTCACCGCAGCAACTTTGAAATCAACTTCCGGGATGAACTCTAATTATCGGAATCAGCTCCCTTTCGTACCCGGGATAACTTGATGTGAAATGCTCAACAGTACTCTGAATGACCTTGTAGCCGACTTTTCTGATTGGTTGCTGAGGCCTCACGTCAGTACTGTGTGTAATATGATATTCATATAATATATACGCACGCCATATATAATGAATACGCAGAGTTCGGAAGAACGTCTGTAGAAATATGCGAACGTGCTCACGCATATATATGCATTTTTTGTAATAAACGAACAAATAGTTGTCCATATGCATATATATATGTATAATCCCCTATAGGTGTTTATACACATATATAAATGTACGCATATATGTTCGTACATATTTGTATAAGTAGACATACTTCTGTAAGCGTTTGCACACACGCACATACATATTTACATACAAATACACAAATATGTATATATATACGAGTATATATTCACATATATGCCTATATATATGTATACACACGTATAATCACGAATGTATTTATTAACACTGATTTGTGCACTTCATTTGTAACTATACGTGCATACAAGTGTATACATTCATACATATGTATTCATGTATCCATACGAGCATATCTTCTGCCAATGGGATCGTGTATGGTCAATCGGTTAAGGACTCAGCTATATATATATACACGTACACGTGTACATACATATCTCTATATATTAGTGTATAAACATCAGTGTATGTACATACGTAAATGTATTTATTCAAATACGAATACATACAATGCTGTAAATAAATTTGTACATATATGTTACATATGTATGCATATATATGTGCGTATTGATGTATACGTACACATACATTTATGGATATATATATATGCATAAATATATAGGTTCGGTAAAGTGATATATATGTGTATATATACACATGTATATAATTATACATCTGTGGGTATAAACAGTCATGCGTGTATGTAAAAATGTACGTGCGCATGAATGCACATTTGCGAATATACATATATATACGGTTGGCGGCATCCGATTCGGATTAGCTTGTCACAGTGACCGAAGTCAAAAGACGCCTGCGCTTATCCATCACTGCAGTTGGCTTGCGCTGCACCAATTGCAGTTCCACCAACACACCACATATCCAGTGTAAACCCGAAGGAATAAGACCGGGAGGTGTGCCAGTGGGGCCTTTCTGTCCAGCCGGCCAATGCTGGTTAGCCACTTGATTGGCTAATAAGGAAAGGAAACTCTTATCTCTCGGAAACTAAACAGAGAGGCTGCAATGACGAGATCTACACTGAGAAGAAAGATTTTTGAAGTGTAATACAAGAAGCGTTGCAGTATAGGGGTGCAGGTTAGTGCATCCCAGAGAAGATAAGGATGAAAAGCAAAGTTCTCATTGGACTATGAAAAGCCAGGCAGACCATTCATCATACAATACATCAACAAAGCCGGAGAAAAGAATGGGTAGAAGACCACAGACACTCAGGTTTCTGAAAAGAAGAGCGGATTAATTGTCAATGACCACGATGTTGGCCGATGCAGTCATTAACAGAAGTAGAATAGGTATACCGATATGACCTACCTGAGCCTAGCGTACTCGCCGCCTCTTCGCCGACGGGGTACTATGAGTACGTTGGTGACCTACTAAATCCAAACGAGCAGCGCATTCGCGGCCGCATACATCGCAACGCCATATAGTCACGTCACCGCGACCTATGGCACCGATGGTTCCTTTGCGTACCGCAATATATATACGTATGAACATACACATACACATTACACAAATACGTGTAAATGCGTGCACAATGTTTATATGTGGGCATGCGGTTACACGTGTGATACCACCGCATGAGTTTTGAATGGAAATGTGTGTGCATTTAAGTATGAATATATATATGGATGTGTACACACAAAAGCACAAACGCACGCATGCATATATACTATATATATGGGTACATGTATGCATAGAGGCATGTACACATATAGTTTTCCATGTATCGCTGGATAAACACAAACAGGTATGTTGAATGATGCACGGGTTGGTACTACATGCCCAGTAGGCTGTCACTGAAACAAGGCTCAATGGCCCTCATCGTCTACCTTCAATGAGCAATCGTACGCGTGTTAACAATAAGTGAGCAGGACTCAGGTTGGAAATCAAGTTGTAAATAGCCCTACAGAGGGCCGCGAAGGAGGGTAATTTTAGATTGTCCTGAGGAGGACAATGGGGCTGTTAGTGTTGCTATTGAGCTTGTGTTCGCGAGCTTCAAAATGATTGCCCAATCGTCTCACAGTCCACGTAGGTGAGGTCGACGTCAAGTTGGTGGTGGCCAACACACGAACAACGGTACCAACAGAAGCACTAAGAACACTAGAATGTTGACGTTGTTCTCATCCAATCCACGAAATCCTCCCTTAGGTAGCACATCTGGTAGACGTCCTCGTTTACCGGATCCAAAGTCATCCTCCTTGAAATGCGTTCCCTCATCTTCGTTTTAAATCGCTTCAAGCCATCCGTAGTGACTCGCCCAACACGCGCTGTTTCAGGATCACCTATAAATTCTATCCGCGGACAACTGTCGTCTGTCATACGACTTCCACGTGCGGACTATCTGCGCCCTGTGGAAACAACTGGTGCACATTTGCTGGGAACGGCAGGCACGTGACTCAACTCATCAGACTGGCACATCGCCTTATCGGTGGATGGGAATGGGAGGTTCAGAAGATTATGATCGGTAGAAGTAAAAATGATACATGGGGGATATCTGAGTTAGCTATCATTCATCTTCTCGCCCGTTTTCTCTGTGACCCTTCTTTTGAGACGGAAAAACAGTCTTACCAGTTTTGGACTGGTCGTATCACATTCTCGGGCCACAAATTATTGAACGGCTTCTTACCGCTTATTCGCACCGTCTCTCGTCCGTGGAGTGAAAAGTGCAGCATCATTTCTGGATGTTTCGATAACAACCCACCTATACCACGCTGCTACATACTTGTAGATATTCTTGTCATTCATGTGATCCAACGTTACAGCAAAATCTCGGCGTATTTAGCAACAACAGCAACAGTTGCATCTACCGTTTTTACCAATAACAATGTGAAACGCTCGCCCTTTCGAACGCCGAACGTTCCACGTCTCTTTTTCGTGGCCGAAGTTCTCTACCTGAGTACTGTCGTGAGGCTCGAGAAAACATCCTGTATATCCTAATGAAGTTCTCAGAAATGACAGATGCAACCAAATTTACAGTCCGTCCATGTCTTACACAGGTGATTTGAAAGATCCGCAGCTACTAGACTTGATAGCCTGAAGTGACGGGTAAAACTGCGGAACGTTCCCCATGTATGTCATGTTACGTGTCCAATGGTATGCGCGTTTTCTTTCATACGTGCCTAAGCCTACTAGGTGACGGCTGCGACAGGTTACACTATTCATTTGGTGAAAGCGGCAAAATACTGTGGCACACTCGGGGTAAACCTCACGGATTGCTCAGCACTATGCAGATGAACTGTCAATGACGAAGGTTTCGACTGCTGAGGTGCACAGCAACAGTTTCAGCACACGTCCTTAAACTATTCGGTAACTGGCCGTCGATTGATTGGGCATCAGTGTTTAAAAAACGTCACGCTTACACCAGCTACGTCTGCCAACACGGCATGCTACAGTATGAAGCCACCGTAGTTTACCTGGTGGGTGGTGTCTAACAAAATGATGTCGGCAAATTAAGAACAACGTTGGAGTGGACATCTGGGAATGGAGAATGCGAATTGCGAAAGCTTTTCCCTTACTGGCAAGCAGTGCTGACCTTCTGCATCCAGTGGATCGCGTAGTTTGATGAGCTCTTTCCAAGAATCAATTTTGCCTTGCTTCTTACGTAGGTTGCGTGAACTACCCAAGATGCCTTGCAGCCGTAATCAGCGAATTTAAACGATTGTCATACAAATTGTACAAATATATTGTCATTTGGCGGCTACTCTCTGGTCTGTACATTGTGCATATTTATACACGACACTTCCATACGGACAGCCTGGCGGCGAATCCCTTCCATCCTGTTTCTTGGGACTTGCTGCGTTTTGCGAACTACTGAGGGAGAAACTATTGCGGGTCTCCCGTTGAAATCTGTTCACGTCCTCCAGGTACTTCGGAAGTTCTGTTAATTCTCCTTGAATATTCCTCAGAACACGTCCTCGTTGTTCACCACCGTGCCGAATCGCCGTACCAAAATGGCTCGCATGTAATGGACCATTCAAACTCCAACTAGGTGAAAAGACGTTAGGTTCCGTCAAATGCGCGTTCTTCATGCGTTTTGTTTGGGATTTTCAGTTGTGCCATTTTACTGAAACTTGCCATAATACTCGCTTTAGACTAGTTTTCCAATCGTTCCTGTGTGAAGGGAGACCGTCTCTTACTAAACTTCCTCGTCGTATACTTCACGTAGTGATCGGTTTCAGCTCACTTTATCGTGTTTTTGTATTTTTATATCGTATTCAGCCTAATGGTCCAAAATAGAAAACAGCGTACGCTCACACAATTACTTGTCCCGTCTGCTTTCTTAAGTTACAAACAAAATCTACGCATGTCATGTGCGTCCACGCGCACAGCTGTTTTTATATGAACGCCACTTAATAATAATGATATATATTTCTCAACGCATATGTGAGAAGCACGTTGAGTTATCGCCGTGGAAATCTTGATTCACCGATTATCCAAACCCCAACACAATAGAAGATCTGACAAACGGCCAATCCAAATATCACGTTAAAGATATAACATCAGGGTTGGACGAACGGTCTCAGTGTTGCGCCTTCCGTTATTCGTCAATTCATCTGTTCTGCATCCCACCCATTAGCACGCGGTTTATGATGTTGCACGTGCTACTGATATCAGCTAATGGCAGAGTGTGATTTCTTTAATACTGTTGTACATCCATGAATTCGGCGTCTCAATTCATGAATAACAATTGCTTACTGCTACCAGTACAAGGTCTTCTTCTTATTACTTGCGTAGGATGCTTCAATTTCAAGAACGATACCTATGGCTATTCGAAGTTCCTAATTCTGATTATCACAGTTATGCGCGATCACTGTTGATACTTACAAACCATAAAAATAGACTAACTAGTAGCGCAAACGTGAAGCCTGCCGTCAAGAAGGACGTGGTGAAAAGGCAAATGACTGCAGTTTATGAAACTTTGACGCACGCATCAGAGAAGATGTTAGTTTGTTCTCTTCACAGATTTGGTCTCAAACAAATGGGATGTTACACTAATATACCTTCTACAAGATTGTGGGATGAGCAATTTTCTAAACAGTTCAAGGTCACCTCTCGGAGAATGTCCAGACGCATTGTTGGTGTGTTTCGCCATTAGGGGATAAAGTTGGTGTCCGGAAAATATCAAGAGATATCGGCTTTGGCGAAGCAGGGCGAAAAATCTATAAATCCATCGAACGATTCGGCAGATTCCAACGCAGGATTTTATCCATTTTGAAAATGTCAAAACGTTGAACATCTCGCGAACTGTTCATCTAAGACGAAGTTCCGTGCGCCCACTCCGTCGTAGAAAATTTTCTCGCTCAGTGGATAACGTGGGGGATCGGGAAGGAGAATGTAATTGCGCACGTTAGATGAGAAAATTTGGGGTTAAAGCATTTACTATGACAAACAATGTGCTAGCGGAATTTTTTGAAAAAGAACTCACACGACATTATTATTTTTGCTATGATTATTGGTATACGTAACCCCATCTACTGTTTGTTGTGGTATTTTGCTACGTACTCGGGATTTATTTGGGCATACGAAGAATTAAGTCGACGGTTTGGAGGGCCGCATCAAATGAGCGTGTGATAACCAAGACTCACATGACGCTGTTTTGCTGGACTCATTATTAAGCGCCGCTTTCATATTTCGAGCGGCGTTAGACAGCGGGGTGGTTAACTACGTAACGCGCATCTGACGGCTAACTGTCCCCTTAGTAGCACACTAAGACGGTCGACCGACTTTTGCTTGTCATTTGAGTGTCTTACTTAGGACACTCAACGATTTCACCAGTGAAGCAATTTCAACATCACAGTTCGTAACTTAAAGAGCTAGAAAACTGCGGAGGACTTGCATTACATATTTAAGGACGAATTGCCACGGGTTAATTTTTGTTCAGTCACAGCACATGACCATCAGTTGGTGAGTGCGCGTTGGAAACGGCCGGCCGTTTGCAATTGAGTGTTTGGAGGCGTACTCCGTGGGGAGCTCTGAACGGTGAGTTTCCGTTCCAATAACCATCTTACATTCATACTGCATAATCTTACTGAAGTGGTGTGTTGTATTATATCCAATATTAACTAAGATATTCTACGTTTAGTCGGGTCACCCAGTTATCATAGACTAGTACGCGTTCAATTTTATTAACTTCCGTAATATCCTCGTTGATTTCATTACAGTGGTATGTTTCTGTAATATCAACAATAACTGAGATATTCCACTTTCTTTCAGCATCGGACTCTCAAGTGGCTATCAGATGATGTGAAAAATTGGATACAGGACATGGAGAACAATGGTTACGCAAGAAAATGGAGACAAACATTCACCTGATGAATTAATATTCTTGCAGTCTGTACATTCCATGAATCTATATGAAATGTTTACCGCCTTCAATGGTTTCATTTCTAAAATGTGGGCGAATTATCGATTACGCTAAACGAAGGCGTGCTTTCGTAAAGATGAAGATTGAAAACAAGGCGAAATCGTTAATAAGGTTAATTAAGAGAGAAGCCGACAAGTGTTCGTAACTAAATAAGGCCTACGAAACATTTTCCGTTTGACCGTCTTTTCAGTGACTTACAGATGTTCAGTTGAGACTCTAAAAAGACACTCAAAAGACGGTCGTGTTACATGGGTTCTTGGACCACACTCAAAAAGCTCATCAAGTGATACGGAGAGTTTGAAGATAGACAGTGTTTGTTGACGTAAGATAGCTGTCCCAACCTTTTAAATGCGTTGAATCTTGTTACTTGCTCTGACTTCATTTGGAACTTTATTCCAAATGCAGGGATACTTTACATGAAAGAAGTTTGCACGTATATTTTTCTGGGATAATACGGTCCACAAGGTGGAACTCTTATTTCTTAGACTGTATGGAGGGGTGTGTTGTAAGTGGAGGGTGAACGCCGTGGTAATCACATCCGAATGTGAGTTTATACAACAGCGGCCCAGGTTCAACCTAAGTTTATGCAACCAAAGTGGGTCAATACCAAGTTTCCCACAGCGTTGTCTGCAGGTGAGCAAAGAAGAATATCCTAACACGCTCTTGGTGAACATTAGTTAAGGTTTTCTAACACAAGCCTATCAGGCTTGCGTAGATAACAATAAATGAAAGTGCACTACTCTAGTTGAGGCCAAGCACACATTCTGTAGGGCGCCAGCTCCGCAGCTGGTAGACTGAACGTCTTTTTGATACAGCCTATTGTTCTTTTAGTTTTTGCTACCTAGAGGCACACTTGTTGAGAGAAATTGAAGGAGTTTGAGTGCCGTGTTCCCAGATATCTATACAAATATTACAACCATCTAGTGAGAAGGAACCATGAGGTAACTTACAACCGTAATTGACGATGTTCAATTTGTTCGCTGAGAATGACATCAGCCATGTTCTGGACCACCACTTCAATGACGCTGGGTCGTGTCGTAAATTTTGTCGACAGAAATTGATGTAACTGCTTTGGCGGAATGTGAAACGATTTTGACAGTGTCAACAAACAGAAAGGGCTTGCCATGTGCAATAACGTCGCATAAGTCATTTATGTACATTAGGAAGAGCAACGGACTCAGAACGCTTCCCTGGATAACCCCATCAGTAAATGGTTGCGGTGTTGAGTATTATTGAATCGTTCGCTAACGATTCGAGTTCACACCGAGTTACGCGTAATCTGTTCATCCGGTAAATACATCTCAATATTCAACCACAGAGAATCTATCCTCGAAGCGGTAAACGAGAAGGCACCTGTAATAACTGGATTTAATACGGTACTAATTAAATCAATGCACAAGAAAACTGTCTCTCACCTCGAATGTGAAAATTCTCAGAAATCAAAGAAAGTGCCCGAACAACAAATTAACAACCAGGCACCGATCAACAATGGTGGACGATAAAACGGGTTGAGCTCACTCAAACAAATGGTCATTGGTTTGGTCAGAGCAAAACGACTGTTCATGCATCGACAAACGACGGGAATCATAAGTTACTCAATGAAAAATACGGAAGAAAAATGTCTAATTTTGGCAGTCAGAAGTTTATAAGGCTCGGACTAAATAGGGGTAAGGGAAACGGTCAAAGTAGGTGGTGTAAGAACGAGGATGAGTAATTTATTTCATTTGAGGAAGAGAGCAAAGCGTAGAGCCATCTTTCAACATCAGGCAAACCTCAGAAATTTAAAATTAACGCAACGAACCTTTACAAACTCAACACTGGGCCCCGAAAACCGGCTGAGTTTTCCAAACTCAGGCTGGCAATATGAACAGCGGCAACCACCGGTTCGACGGGCGGTCTACACCCAGTGCTTTATCCGTAGTAACTTGGTGCTACTTTGCGGACGCTTCTTGATAATAAAGTGATCTGATATCCCGTTTTACAGTGCCATCTGAAGTTTTTACCGACACCTGACGTACAGTTCTGTCGTCTCCAGGGATTACTTCGGTGACTATACCGTAGAGCCAAACACCTCTGGAGGCCACTTCGTGAAGGAGAACTACATCGCCTACTTGAAGATCACGCGAAGCTTTCAACCACTTATTTGTAACCTGCAGTTGGGGTAGGTATTCACGCCACCATCGTTTCCAAAACACAGTAGATAAGTGCTGTGCTTGCCTCCAGCCCCTTGTGCAACGTTCGCACAATGTAATCTCATCTGCATTTAGGCCTATGTTCGAGCGCAACAACAGCAAATCACTAGCACGTAATACCTGGGAACTATCTGGATCATCGTAAACAGGCACGTGCGGCCTATCGTTGACGATTCGTTCAAATTTCACCACGTAGGTGGTAAGTGACTCTTCATTCATTACCTGTTGTTGTGTTACCAACGACAGAACTCGTCTCGCTGTTCATTCTCTCCCAGGCCCCGCCCCGATGACATGCACCCGGAGGATTAAAATACCAATAAATTTCTTGATTCGATAGCCTATACGTCGACACGCACTGGTCCAGTTGTCGCAGCCTTCGTTTTAGCTCCAAGTCTGCTTCAAAAGTTGGAACCGTTGTCACTGTAGATGGCGTCTGGCTTGCCCCGCCTTCCCAAAAATCGCACCAGGGCCATGAGAAAAAAAGAGTCCGTAGACATGAAATGGGCCACTTCGATGTGAATGGCCCGAGTCTGTAAACAGGTGAATATGCAGCCATAACGTCTGGGCTGGCTTCCTTCTATAGGCACCTTGAATGGGCCGAAATAATTCACCCACACTACCTGAATGAGTAACCGTCCGTCGACGAGAGCATCGACGGAATTGGCGCCATCGTTTGAGTGCAGTGGTTATAGTGACAGCACTCGCTTGACACTCGTTTATCAGCCGCCATACCTTTTAAAATCCAAGACCGTCTTCTGATGCTGACAAGTACATACAAGGCACTCACATGCCCTTCAGACTCGTGATAGTGACGTATCAAAGGACTTGTGACAGCACCGTGACTAGAAATAATAACCAGCCCCACACCGTTCCCATTTTCTGATCGGATTCTACCCCCAAGATGCAGTGCTCCATTCATCAACGCTGACACGAACTTTATTGGTTTGAGACAAAAGGCATTGATTTCGCACGTACGAGGGTTTCCTACTCTGATTGACGCGTTTGTCCAGCGGATATCACCACGGACACAAAGTCAACGTAACGTGATAACCAAGCTATGGAACTCAGTAACTTAGTCCAACAAGAGTATCTTGGAACTGGCTGGTCCAGTATAAAATTAAGTTTGATTTCGTGGTAATCGCATGAGTGCGCCTAATTTTGAGGTCTTCCTTCAACAAGCACAAGGTTGGCGTTTTCTGCCATTTTTCTTCTGATTTCAACAGACATCTGGGAGCCCGTAACCAAAGGTTTATCTCCTTGGTCAAGGCCTGTGACACTACTATAGACACCACATCGACCAGATTTACCTCTGAAGGCACACGCCTTCACTGTGAGTCAGAAGTAAGGTCGTGCACGAGTCCTACATTACTGGCAACGAAAGTTGCCAAATGCGATGAGGTGTTCTGTAGGTATTGCAACACTATTGTAGAATCTGTCCATAGTAAAACGTTACGTATTGGAGTCAACTCACGAATAAGGAAGTGCAGCGGCTTGGACGATGGAACGGCTGCCTTTATCTCCTTATTGTTGTGCAATATCCATCTATCTTGTCTCCACGACACACCTATCGCAAAGTGACCATGCCCGAGTATTACACTGCTATCGGTCATATTCAATGCTCGCTTGTCCTCCACAGAAGGCTCTTTGTTTTCCGAAGTGAATCCGTCAGTGTAATCCAACTCATACATTTTTCGGATCGGATCATCGAACCATACCGGACGTACTCCAATGAGGTTTACACAGTGTTCATTCCGGACTTCGGTGCGATATGGACTTCGGAGGCGCGAACCGAAATTGGTCTTACCCTCATAAGGCTTACTGATACTGCCCAGTCTCTGTTCAAGCACACAGGGATAAAGCATCCTATCAAAATCCCCGCGCAAGTTCTGGTTAAACTCTTAAGGAAAACATCATTTAGATGCGTCCATTCATCTAATTCTGATTGATGTACAATGTAAGTCTGAGTCGTTGGCAGATGTTTCAATGCATAAACTGAATCAGTAGTGATGGAATTCTCTCGATCCAACGATTTCAACGCGATGGATAACTTATTGCATGATGTTGCAGAAGTTCCGTGTGGAGTCATCATCATCACAGACAGCAATACATCAGTGGTTCACATTAATGCTTAACTGCCACACATCCGTGAAGAAAAAGCAAACACCATATAGGAAGGAAGAGAAGGGAAAAAGAAGGGGTCAGGAAGGGACCTAACTACTGAAAATGACTACGTCCCTATTCAAACATTCAGCATCAAGGTGCCTACA
>QNGE01004652.1:30462-51923 GCA_008508345.1 Paragonimus westermani | reverse complement strand
TTGGAGGACAGAATGACATATAATGGCTTTCGCTACACGACGGAACTGATACGTGGTGTCTAGAGCGACTGGAGTATCCTCAGAAGAGTATGGTGTGCAAATGAGTGTTTCCGTTTCTTGTCGTGCTCAGACGCTTAAGTAGTGTGTTGGTTTCTCCAATAAAGCAACCTTTGTGTCGTCCGCCTTTTGGATTCACAACAAGTTAATGGGACCAATTCATCTTCATAGCTAGGATGTAAATGGGATGCTGTTAGGTCACCAGCTGGTGTAACTCATCGAGAGTTGATAGTCTTACCGAACGAACAGTGAAACGGGAGTCGGTGTATTGATATTGATAATTGTGGTTGTAATAATAATGATGATCAACCTACCAGTGAGGACAGTGACTACCAGCGCAATAAGCAAACCGAATGTGATACACAGGCCGGCAAAATAAACGTAGGAGAGAGTGAATATGACGGGGTCAGGCGGACGTTTCTCCAAGGACCGATTTTTTGACATTTCAAGACCGATCTTCAAATCACCGGCGAATTGGGTGCAATTTTCCACGGAAGTGTGCACAGGCACGTTCGAATGAGCAGGTCCAAAGTGTGTTGACAGCACCAACATCACGGCACCCAACAAACAGCTGGCCAGCAGACAAGCCGACGCCCCCTGAGCAGGTTAAGATGGAATATATTTCATATGAATTAGCGCCTGGATCATTGTAATCGTTAGACACAAATACGTGTTTGACAGTTTGCAGGCAACGTAACAGTGACGGCAATAAATAAGACAGCAAGAGGCATTGAGCTGCGCAGACGAACTCATCACTAACAATAATCGGTTTTCTGTAATACAACACACTTTTAAAATGAATGGATCTCTCATCAAAATAACTAAATGTTCCTTAATCATTCAGTATTAACCGAGTTCATTTTATCATTTAGAATTGTACATAGCCTTCCGAACTATGGTTATTTAGTCTGAACGTAACAGCCGGCCGATACTGGTGTAGTGAGGGTAGATGGTCACATTATACTACACACACCACCACTATTCTGTAGCGAGGCGACAGCATGGATCGAAATAGTCGCGGGACAAATACAGGAAAGATACGGGGAGGATCATTGGAAGGCAGCATCGCATAGAATGATTTTTGCTAAATGACAGAACTATGTCATGGTGTCTAAAGCGACCGGAACATCCTCGGATCAGTGTTGTGTGCAAATGATTGTTTTTGTTCGTAGTCCGGTTGAGACGCATTACTTGTGTGTTGGTTTCCTCAAATAAACTATCTCTGTGCCATCCGCCTCCTCCGTTCACAACACTGGTAGTGCAAGCTTATTTCACCAATATCACCGTTTCCAATCATAATGCACTTCTCTTAAACGCGTGCTCGATTTTGCCGTTGTCTTGTTGGGTCACACTGTTGTGAAATGCAGTGTCGCTAATAAGTAATATGTCCCAAATCCAAAAGAACTGTTCGCATGCCAAAACTGATGGCAGTTCTCGAGGCGAATAAGACCGGAAACTGAAAACAATGATTGGAAACGTGTGCGTTTTGTGTGGGACGTGCTGAACTAGACACTGACTCCTCACTGTCGACAACAAACACAGAGGCAGGTCAGATGTAAACAATGGCGTTTGCGTTCGTTGCGTCTCTTCACCAATCCTGCAACGATTGTCCGCTGATAAATGGCTTAACAAGCCAATTGTCTCTTGCAATGACCACATCACTCCTTTGGGTCTCTTCAGGGAAATTTGGCTTGAAACCGGACATTCCGTCAAGAGAGGAGTATGTGATGCTCCAAGATTAACTCGATGACTGAATTGTGGTATGACGGATTTCGTGAATGCGCACATCATACTGATTGTTGACTTGATGTTTAGGTGGGCAGATCGACAAATCGAGTTCTAAAAGCTTGCAATCTTCGCTAACTACTATGAACAGCAAGTCGCACTTGGGGGCAAGTGGATCCAGAGTACTTTTGAATTTGGCTATTTTGATAAGGTGCTTCATGCATCACTACCATCAGCTGAATGTGAACACATATGTTACATAAAGAAGAGAGTCATAAGCCTTGAACTAGACGAGGATTGATGGTACGCAGACGTGTTCTTTGGATAATCCAATCATTCAGGAGAGCCGTTTACGGGTGGCAACACACTAAGTCTGTTGATGCGGCCGTCACGACTAGAACCATCGAGGAACAGTCTAGTTGCCTTATCCGGGCAGCTGCCAAACAAGAGCGCTTCCCCTCCCTACTAAATCATCTGGGAAACGTGGCTTTGCAAGTACATTGCTGTCATGTTCTCCAACCGATTACTTCATATTTAGGCATTCGGTTGCTCGTCAAGCCTAGCAATAAGGTTATAAACATTTCGCGAGCAGCCAGTATCTATTCGACTTATATCAGGTTAACAGTAAGCTTTATACACTCCGTGAGGCGCCATCATCAGTGCGTACGTGTTTTTACGTATAGGCTCGAGCGTTGGAACCAATAACACAACTGTCCAACGTATTGTTGTAAACCCTCGACAGAGTGTACTGGTTCGTCCAAAGTACTGCAGTGCGCTTGATAGAAATCGGATTCTCCTCCTCTTGTCGACTAACACGGAAAATCCTTGTCCTGAGAATAACGCGACCGTCCCCGTTAACTGATCCCAAGACAAGTCAAAAGACGGTTCCATAAAGCAACTTTGTTCCGCTCCAAAAACGTGTGCCTCAAGGAGAAAATTACAAGGAATCTATGTGGTGCGTAGCGACCAACAAGAGTTCTCGAATCAGAAAATTGTATGACAGTTACCAAAATCAGTGGTTAAGGTTATCAAGCCACCAGTGAGCATAGTGGAATATAGGTCGAACAGGTGAAAAACATAGAGAAGGTCACCTTCCGATTGTTCTGGACATTTCTCGAGGGAGAAGGCGGTTTTGGATGGGAAAAATGAATTCCCTAACACATATAACCATTTACGAAAGTGACTTTAACTCGACGTAACCGGGCTGTATCCACCAATTCCGGCCATTTAGTTCAGCTATGCGACAGATAACATTAGACATGAAACAGACCATCACCTACTGCTGTTCTGACGAGCTCAATCACCACAATATTGCTCTAACGACGTTAAACAATTGAACTGGGACAAATTGGCAGAATATTAAGGCGCGTCAATGTTGTATCCAACATGGTGATAAGTGAGACTGTGGTGACCATATTCTGCGTTACTCTCCCATCTGATTGAACTCACCCTTGAATTCACCCATGGTATGAGGAGGCCCAGAAGGAGGACTGCAAAAACCGGTCCGCCAAATACCGCAGACGTAGTTAGGGACAGCTTGAAAAGGCTGACCGGTGAGTGACAAAATCCGAAAGCCAAGGGAATGGCCAGCACGGCAAAGCTGACAGCTAAATGTGTCGGGTCAAAGGCATGATATGAAACCCATGAGGAGCAATGTCGCAAGATACAGGGAAGAAGGAATTCAGTTTGTTCACAGAAGAAACAATTGAGAGGAACTTTACACAAACTGGGTGAACTAATGAAATAAGTTTGCTTAATATCTCATTTAGAAAATGGAATTACATCTTTCAATCATCAGCGTGCCATGGTTTGTGTTTTGTCATGAACGTTGTCGTGCTCATTCGCATCCCTGTCAATTTTAGATGACTCATGGAATTCCTGTGGTGCTGTCTTTTATGTCCAGAGTGGTTCGACCAAGGCAGATTGCATCAGCAGAGTTGGGCAGAGGGTGGAATCGGAAAACTCACAACATTCCAACATAGTGCAAAGGCGCATTCTAACAAACTGACTGAGCACGATTTAGTGGACCACTGTATCCAGAGCATGATTGTGCAATGAAGGCAGAGAGAGGAGTGTGGCGCTGACAAGGTTTATATCCCTATTTTGGTGAGCAACTTCAGGAGTTAATGAGATCCGGGGTGACTGAACTGATTCTCCAGCTAGGGTACAACTTCTGTCGGTATGAACCAGGGAATCCAAACCACTCGACCGCAACGCAATGTGAAAACGAAACCTTTCGAATATTTGGGTCGCGAGTTAAAACGGTTAGGAATTACTGGTGTATGCCCTCTCACAGTGCTGAAACTCCGGTGTGACGCCTACCTATTCTTCCTCTGTGCCCGTTGTTCAATGTGTTCGTCATAATTCAGACTATTCCGAAGCAGTAGCGGAGATACTTCTGGCGCCTTCTTAAGCTGACATCCACTGACGGCTAAAGGATATGGGGGCACGCATAAGAGCTGACAGGATACCTCGGAGTAGAACAGCATAGCATTGCATAATTCAAAGTACTCTGCCCTCATGCTCCACTAATCCACGTGCCTTTCCATTGTAATCTCGTCTTTTCATTCGCTCTCTGTCTCGTTAAGATCAACGTTGTAAGGCTGTTTCCCGACGTTCCCATCCAGTAGCCATCCAGAAGGTAAGCATTCCGCCATCGATCTTCGGTTCTTTCTCGACAATCACATGTCCGCTTGACGTGAGTATACTGGGTCAGATATGTTTATCGAGCGAGGTAGTGCATGGTTACATGTGTGCTCATGTACGTGATTCAGTCGATTAGACCACCTTCACACATTAACGCAGTGCATATGCTCCCCTTTTCCGCGCGAGGGTACTGAATAGTCAAGTACCTACAGCTACCAACATCGTTACGTCACTTGAATCAGCAAGACCCCTCGCGATGGGTTAGTGCTGATCGCAGAATATTGATTCACATTTCGAACAATTTTGGAAATCATATGGGGTATGCCAGAAATACCAACGAGGTAATCCACTCGGTCCAATACACCCTTGGTGTTGGTCGGTGAGATCATGGCAATGATCACACATGGATTACTCTGGGTGATTAATGGTCTGATTTATTTGCTTGTGGCCGATGCTCATTTCAAATGGGTCGATGTCTATCCCGTCACACATCCTGATTCACGGTCCACAATAACCAGGACGCGATCTTCGTTCGCGGCGTTCGGAATACCTGAGACATTTTATACTTCAGATGATTGAAAATCCCAGTAGCATTATGTAAAACAATGTTTCCGCGTACAGATTGTTTACGAAAACAGACTGTTGGCTGAAACTTTGTTTCACATTTTGTATTGACAACGTAGCTCCATTTCAACAGTGAAGAGTCATGACAGTTTCTGAGTAACAATGGTGTACAGCCCGTACAGTCTGCACCGTACCACCCTGCGTCAAATGATCTGGCTGAATGTGCGGTTCAGATTGTCAAATGAGGCATCCTCAACCGGGGCTTTGGGACAGTACAATTCAAACTATATCGGTTTCTATTTGCATACTGACAACTCCAACTGACTCGATAGGGAATTCACCCGTATAACTTATTTTTGGTAGGAAGTTACGAGCAAGATTGCATTCACTGTTCCTTGCAGCCACGTCGAAACAAAATAAGAGGTGTGTACCCGATCACAAGACAGGAGAGAAATACAGGTGGAGTCGGATACAGTCTATGCCAAGTTATCTCACGATGCAAGTTGGCAGCCGCATACAATCATTAGCTTTACGGAGAACCATTCTGACTTGCAGTTTACTAACTGTCACATCGACTGTCATTGACATTAAAATCATGTCGAACATTACACTACGGAGGCGCTTCAGCCGAACTAGTTGACAGAAAATGCCGATACGCAGACAGATTCAGAACAGTCTGTTGCGTCACAAGCAACAACCGCGTATCTGGAGTTCCGACGGTCGCAACGTGTGCCGAAACCAGTAGACCGATACCAACCTGGGACGTATCCGGTTTGCTAAAGAGATGAAGAATGTCACACATGCATTGTCAAACCAGTTGCTTGATTTGACCGCTCTTTGATTGGCCGTGAATGATCTTGGCAACTGCCTGTGTTGCATTTTACTGGCTACAATTCCGATCTGTTCTGACCGCCTGTACATGTTATCAAACCAGTAAGATTTGTTCTGTGTTCCAACTTGAGCTACGGGCCGTGTACGTCTGTTAGTGAGGAGTTGTGTTATCGATTACCAAGTCCTATCAGTACGATTATGGTGAAAGTACATGTACTCCAGGAGAATAGACACTAAATTATTGAATCATAGCACATCACTCATTAATGACGGGTTCAGATATTCTGTCGTTAATCCTACGTTCTACCGTCGTTACCAGTCAGGACAACTTCCATTTTCCGTTTATAATATGAGGGCGATTTTTCACATTTCATTTGATAAATTACCGGTCAATCTTGATCGCCAGTCCATGGTCCGATGAAAGCTGGATTTCGACCCGTAACGTACTGACCGACTGAAGATATCGCGAACTACCACGGTCGCTAATCCGTTCAGGGTGGTCGTGATCGTGCTGTTGGGTCAAAACAGAAAGTTTGGAAAACGTGATTCACCATCCTGGATGCACACAATCAGGCCTGCTGATTGTTTCGGTTCGGTCGAATGGAGTTAGGTAAGACATCAGATTACCCATAATGTAAGCGGTTTCTGACTCGGCTAATTTACATAGAATATATTTACTATGAGTACCCTAAAGAAAGTCGAACAGGTCGACTCATAAGAGATGACCTAGAACCACAAACAAGTATACAAATGGACCTACAAATGAATAGTTAGTGGTGCGAACAAATAAGTAAGCTGGTGAGTGCAATAATCCTAGTGGCCAGAAGTGATCATTGTTCATGCTGGAGTGAGCCCTAAGAGTAAAAACACAAAATTTGTTAGGTCAGAAGCAATTGACTCTGTGTAATTACAAGTTCGTCCTACTGATAATAAGCCGGTATAGTTCCACTGGTTCTCGACGCCAATCTACAAAACAACAATTCGAACTTTTTTGAGTCAATTCGACAGAGGTAGTAGGTGGTCTATTCGGACCCGTAACTAAGGTATTGCAAACCGATTCGCTTATCAGTCAACTTATAAGACACATAGCTGGCATACGGACTGCGTTTGAAATGCGACTCTAGCAGAGTGTAGAATATCATTCCAATTCGTGTGGTCAGACCTTCTCAAAGTATCTGTATTTTGAATGAGTGATCCAGTGAAAACAAAACTCAGTGTATGGTAAGACAGTTAACAGTTTCAACTGTAGACAGGTTTGCCTGTTTGTCAACTTATTACACGCTAGAACGATTGTGAATCACAGTAATCTGTTGACTTCTAATCAAGGCTAATCTGGTAATAGAATATGGGTCATTGGTTTCTAGGCAAAACAGGTACACCAGTCCAAAAGATCTAGCCGGTCGTGTAAGTTACTCACTTCAGAGCACATGCGACAAACAAACCAAACAGTAGGCCTCTGACTCCAATCACCTCATCGAACAAGACTAATAGCGTGAACGGTAGGAGTTGATCACGATGTCTGAGAATGCTGATAAATTCGACATCACAACCAGCTAGTATGGAGAGACAGACCAGTCCACAGACCATCATGACGAACATGAACAGCAAACAGATGAACGTGTTGAGATAGCTTCGTCTAAAATGGAAACAAAAAGTGTGAACGCAAATAACAATGATAAAAATGTTCTGGATTTCAAGTAGTCCAATTCTGCTCAGCCTATCTGGTTAAGAGAACATTGAATGTCAGATGTTTCGCACTGTAGATTTATCATAACAGATCAAAGCTCGTAAGAAAAATGAATTCTGCAAAAGTTTGCAAAACCAAAAACCTGACGTAAGAATTAACACAATGATGCGTATTAACATTTACAACAGCACTATATATGACTGGATGGCAGCATACACAAAATCTCCACCAGATGAAGATTGTTCGTCTGCACAAACTCTTGCAAACGTTCCAATCACCTATCTGCAATTGCGACTAATTTATATCAGAATTTGGAAACATTGGATCCTCTTGTTTCAAAATGTACAAATACAGATATAACGGCTGGCGGCATCCGATTCATATTAGCCTGTCACAGTTGCCGAAGCCAATGGACACTTGCGCTTAACCATCACCGCAATTGGCTTGCACCGCAGCGCTTGCAGTTCCACCCATACACCACATATCCAGTGTAAACTCAGATAGAATAGGACCGGGAGGTGTGCCAGTGGGACCTTTCTGTCCAGCCGGCCAATGCTCGTTAGCCAGTGGATTGACCAATAAGGAAAGGAAACTCTTATCTCTCGGAAAGTAAACAGAGGGAGTCTGCAATGACGAGATCAACACTGAGAAGAAAGATTTGTGAAGTGCAACACAAGAAGGATTGGAGTGTAGGAGTGCAGGTTAGTGCATCCCAGGGAAGATAGGGATGAAAAACAAACATCTCATTGAACTACGAAAACCCAGACAGACCATTCATCATACAATACACCAACAACGCGGAATAAATGAATGGGTAGAAGATTGCAGACCCCCAGGTTACTGAAAAGAGGAGCGGATTAAGTGTCAACGACCAGGTTGTTGGCCGATGCAGTCGTTAACAGGAGTAGAACGGATATGCCTATATGACCGATACAAACACACAGAAACATTCTAGGCTTAAACCGATTTCCTTTACATGTGGTCTCGAGAGGTGAACTACGATTCTCCATTATGTTGAGTCATCATTCACGAGAATATCCAAAATTATTCCGTCACAACTTGATTTCAAGCATTCTAATCACAATACTGCGAAATATATGAGCTCCCTGCGTGGCTTATTAGTTCAGCGAATAGAGCGTTTGGTGCATTTGAGCTAGCTGCTTCCGTCTCCGACTTGAAAGCCGCCAGGATTCTTCACAACTGGAGCCTCTCTGACTTAACAAATCTACCAAACTACTTACAAGTAAAACACTTTCAATGTTCACCAATGGCGTTCGTAGATTTCAGCGTGAGCCGTATGAGAAATCATGTCTGGGCGGTCGATTCCACGGATCATTTGGTGTGCCCCACATGAGATAGTGGAAAAGGTGAGTAACTAAACCCCCATTTTGAATGTTCTAAGCTATCGGTGTGCTATTGTAGCCCGGTAAGTGAAACCCATGCTACATCAATCTCTGGTTCGAAAATGGCTGAAGCCCAGATTTCCAACAATATGGCCACCCGAGGTGGTTGAAACGTAGAGTATTACAACTTGCTCGAAACGTTGTGTTTTTCCCAATCTGTATATCAATAACATGTTAAACACGACGCCCAAACTATTCAACTTCATTCGTACTACATTTGGTGCGGATATCTTACAAGTGATTAATAATCGAATCACTCTGGCCAAGAAACGTGCCAACTGGGTCAACCACCGTGTGTTTAATGTTCGTTGCCTTTCCGCAAAAGTGGTTCCACCTTCCCTGCTAATCAGACCGCCGGATAACAGCGTCCGTTCGAAATGTGCAGCACTGACAGCCTCACGTATATTCGTACGGCAACGCGTACACTCGACTACTACCTGGAGTGTATACGTTTTCGCTGTGCCAATTTAGATGAACTGATCCATCATGTATTACCAGACGACATACGGACCTCTGTCATGGAACTGATTAATCAGCGTGAATTGACGTTTTTCAAGAAAGCAAGTGAACGCCAAAGAAGAAAGTTTGACAAACTTTTCGGAAGATTGAATCATATTTCTTCTGTCCCACATTCGGTAGCACAGCGACCCTCAGAAAACGTAATTGTGAATCTCTCATCGCGACCACTCAATATGAACGAGATAAGCCTGCTTAAAAAAGGACTCAATTTTAACATCCAACGGAAGCAACTTGAGCCAATAGATATAATTCCCAAAATTGAACCTGCTCTAGGCAAACTAGCCACAGATGTTGCGGAGGAAGCACGATTCAGAATTGCAAGCGTTTTACAACGACAACAGCCAGCCGTCTCGAACCTCACCAATGCAGAACAGAATGCTCTTGGTCTTATCAAGAAGGATCGGTCGATTCACATCACTAAGGCCGATAAAGGCAACATCACAGTGATTCTAAATCAAGAAGATTATCAAAAGAAAGTGTTGGAGCACTTGACTACTGGGCCATATGAAGAGATCAATGAGCAGAAGGCCAACGCACTTCTGAATAAAGTCAAGGCACAGACTAGCAAGTTCCTCCGAGGTATCAAAGAAAAACTTGGACAGTCTGCATGGTTCATGCTCAATCCCAAGAGCAACCGTCCTTCACGTTTCTACGGCCTTCCAAAAGTGCATAAAACGGAAATACCCATAAGACCTATTGTTGACTACACCACCAGTCCAACTTACAAGCTGGCCAAGTTCATCAGCCGCATAATCAAACCGTTGCAGAACAAGTTGGTAAGCAACGTTAAAGACTCCTTCGATTTTGTTGACAAACTCGGACACGTGACATTAGGTTGTGATGAAACTTTTCTTAGTTTTGACGTGACCTCTCTTTACACCAGTGTACCAGTAAAGCATAGCATTGATGTTGTTAAACAGTTATTGGAAAGTGATGATTCTCTTGGTGCACGTACTAATTTATCACCTTCCGAAATTTTGTCCGGTCTTGAGCTTTGTCTGCACTCAACCCTGTTCACATTTAACAAAAAATTGTACAGGCAAACCGATGGTGTAGCTATGGGTTCCCCTGTTGCACCTGCAGTAGCCAACCTTTTCCTCGGATACCTGGAAACACAAGCTATGAGTGAATTTATCTGCCCTCCGCGAATTTGGTGGCGGTATGTAGATGACACATTCGTAGTCATGAAACAGACTGCTCGCGACCAATTCCTACAGTTTCTTAACTCAAAATGCAACGGCATAGTCTTCACATTGGAAACTGAAACCGATGAGCGCTCACTGAATTTTCTAGACTGCCTTGTCAAAGTTGACGAGCAACAGAGATTTCAGGTTTCAGTGTACCGCAAACCAACCCACTCTGGCCGTTATCTCAACTTCAACTCGTCCCATCCGATCGGTATGAAGAGAGCAGTCATCAAATCACTCGTCAACAGAGCTAACAAGATCTGCACCACTGAGCTCTCCAGAACAACAGAGATTTCTCATATCAAAGAAATGCTAGCCGCTAATCACTATCCGAACGCATTTATAGAGAACACAATTAAGCGCATGTCCACTAAGAAGGAGAACAAAACGACCAGAACTTTCACATCTACTGTGCAAATACCGTATCGGGAACAAACATCTGAAAAAATCCGCTCCATTCTGTCTGAGTACGCTATCCGGACTGTATTTCGGTTAGACAATACCTTAGAACGACTGGTAACACACCCTAAGGATCCAATTTCTATGGGCGACCAGACAGACTGCGTTTACGAAATCAAATGCGGTGACTGCAACGCCAGCTACATTGGAGAGACAAGCAGACAACTGAAAGTACGTGTTGCCGAACACAAGAGGCACACAAGGTTTCCTCCTAAACACGCCTATCAATTTCAGAGGCTAGAGAAGGATTCGGCCATCGCACTACATGCACTGGCAGAAAATCACAACGTAGGTTTCGATCAAGCTCGAGTGATTCACAAGGGTCTAGCTTCGTATGCGGAGCGGTGCTGTGCTGAAGCTCTCACCATTTACACACAGCACGCTTGTGTTAATCGCAATGATAGCAAACCCCTGTCTGCAGTGTGGCGTGGATGGATAAACAGCACCAGACACGGACGCGTCTTATCTACATCTGTCTCACCCCCACTTAGTGGGCAAAGGATTAGACCAATCCGGTCAGATGCACCACAAATTGACCTTACCACGGCAAATCCCATGTGACCTCTGTTCCTCTGTCAAGGTGATTTCGATTACAACACTCCTGAGGAAGGCCACCCGAGGTGGTTGAAACGTAGAGTATTACAACTTGCTCGAAACGTTGTGTTTTTCCCAATCTGTATATCAATAACATGTTAAACACGACGCCCAAACTATTCAACTTCATTCGTACTACATTTGGTGCGGATATCTTACAATATGGCCTTCCCTACATTAAATCTACCAAGATATTCACATGTACTTTAGAGAACGGCAATCACAAAACCGTAGGGGTAAACGGTTTTTCTTCTGAGGGAACTGATGATATCTATTCTGTTTGCTTCAGTTGAACACTCTGATCCACGGTTCCCGCAAGAGACCACCTCACTTTTGGTTTTGAGTGCATATCTAAACAAAAAGCTCATGTGAACATGAAGATCTTCATGACCGAATTAAATCGATGCAGTAATGAAGCGATCGTAAAGTAAAATCAGATCGCGTTTTCGCACACCAGTAGGGCTCATTTAAATATGCGATTCAGCAGAAACAAATTGATCGTTTTTTTTCGCCGAACACCTCCTATGACGTCAACAGCGCCGTCTATAACCACCATATTAACGCGGTACTCGATTCAAGGAATTCAAGTAAGGCAAAAGCCATCTTGACCACTTTTCTGAAAATGGTAGATTCAATGGGTGGGAGGAATGAGGTGATTAATTAGGTTAATGATGATTAGTCGGGGATTTGGTTTATTTTCAAGTTGAACAGCACTCACAATTGATCGCCGCCTTCACATTCAGACTGTCCATCCAGCCTCTTTCGAAAAGAATCACTAGATTATAGTTTCGCTGTCATTAGAGCTCGTCATTAGTGCATATCATTGCCTAGCAGGTTTAATGAGATCGGAGATATCGACTTGTCTCGGGAGTCCTAATAACGGGAATGTCGATCGGAGCTAAAAGGACAGTTACTGTGTGTCTCGTCTGGAGGCGATCGGGCGATCTGATCATTCCTCACAATTGAAAGTCATTGAGCGTTCACAGATGACAATCCGGTCGTGCCCAATATGGGGTCAATGGCGTAGTGGCCAACACGGCCGTTTCATGAAGGCGTGCCTGGTGTTCTAGTCTTGGCCGCAGCGAGGATGTGCACTACTGAGGATCTCTAATCAGAGCGAAACTCGAGTCTGGTGCTACTTTTCGAAAGAGGCTTGCTGCAAAGTCTATCTGGATGCGAACGCTGTGATCAAATGTGAGAGATGGCCAACGTGATTAAGCAGCAGCATGGATTGAAATGATCCGGGGTAAATACGGGAGAGATACGGGAAGGATCATTAGAGGGCAGCATCACGTAGAATGACTTTCACCACATGACGGAACTGAGACATGGTGACCAAAGCGACCGGAGCATCCTCCGACGAGTGTGGTGTGCGAATGAGTGTCTCTTTTCGTAGTCCGGTTGAGAAGCATCCAGTCTTTGCCCGATTTGGCGAAAAAAGACGTCAGGTAAGTTAATTTACTGTGGGGATGGAGGCCGGCGACAGCACCGATGAGGTGGTCTGGGCTTTTGCACAATGTATGCCGAGTGTTCCACACACTACAGTCATTTATGAATACCTGCGCCTGTGTGCATGCACATTTACCCTGAGTGCGTTGTGTGTATTGTAACGAAGACGGCAATAACCTTGATCCACTTTTGCTCGGATGAAAGTGCTTAGATAGAACTGTGAGGCTGGTTATGCTGGTGATCTTCGGTCCTTATCAGTGGTCATGCTGAGCTAAATCCAAGTAATTTATCAGATAGACGAATGTAAGACTGTAATAACTCTAGCGGCTAGATGAAACACCGGTATTCGGCAATACCTATGGATACAGTAAAATGACCACCTGTATGTAAGGTAGGGGTGGTGAACAACGATGATACCAAAGTTGCCCACAGTTCTTCATTTCAAACACTCGAAAAAGATGTGTTAATGGTAGCCCAGTCCCAGGGATTTTGGGTGTAACGCAAGTGAACTAAATAATGATACCAATAGAGATGGTCCCCAGAATTGCACACCTTCCATACAGTGTTAAAAAATTCTCACATAATCCTCCACATCATACGGGTAGAGTCTCACAGTTTCTAATTTCTGTGAATTCACTGCAGCTTGATTTTGCCTCAGGCAGACACTCGGCTACGAGATGGTCTATGTACACGCAGAGTGCAACGACTGAACTGCCTTAGAAATGAACAACGAGTTGGTTTTTGCATAAGTGAACAGTATTAAATGTACGAGGAAACGACTACGCAACAAAGACCTACTTAATTGAAAATTGACTTCACATTAAGAAGGTTGACGTTGCGTCGCTCATGCGTGACTGGACTAACCGACTTGCACGCATACCGAAGGGTAGGGAGAACTGCAGCTCCAGGATGCTGCACGTTAGGTTTTTGCGTCGTGAACAGTCATTTGCAGTCATTTGCCTTTGATTTGTGCCACTCCAAACCGTCATGTATAACAGCTCTCCATACTTGGTACTCTTCTGATTTCCCCAGAGTTCCTACATATGAAGGACTTGAGTGAATCTAAGTACTGTCCATTCATATACATCACACATGAAAGCTACTCTTTCTCAAAAACGCAAAGAAAACTGTTTTTGTGAAACTACAAACGCCACCCGGTGTTTACATAAAATATACACAGTACACATGGTTCCAAGACAAAGCACTGACCAAGTTCGGTTAAAGGTCATTTGGCAGGTGGCGATTTTGGACATGCAGATGTGCTAACTAAACTGCCTTCTGGGCACTAACAGAACACACGTTAACACATCACGTCTTATTGAATGAATGGTATTTACGGACAGCCAAACGGTTCGGAATTGTAGCTACTAGAATGCGGAGCGGGTAGACTGCCAAGGTCAGGCAAGGCCAATCACAGAGTGACCAAACAAAGCGATTGTTTCGGCATTGCATGCGTAGCACTGGAGCCCCGTAGCCCATGGACATCGAATAATTCCGAGTGGATGGCGCTTGAAGCTTAATCTGGCAAGAGCAACGTCACGTGATAAACGTCGAGGTCTAGGGTAACCACCCCTCGATCATGTAGAGAGCCGATGGCGCACAGGCAAAACACAACTGAACGGGGCTGAACATCTCAAGCACAGTAACCTGTTCCAAGTCAGACAACATTCACTACCCTCCTGTCCTTTTAATATTCTAACAAAATCACTCATCGAAAATCTAACTTCAAACATTCGTTAAGAAGTCAAGCTTTCGCACCAGGCACTACTTCGGAAGTAGGCATGAGAAAGGCGTGTGCAACGGGGAAGGAAGCTGGTGAATAACGAACAATTGGATTCAAAATGCTTTCCCCCATGAACTGGTGATCCATTTTCCTCAGTCATTTCTCTTTTGATCGATTATTTAGGACACTATGTTGACAGAGTTACGCAGTAACATGCGCTGTTGTCAATCCAAGTGCTGCGAGTCAAGGACGCAGATGGCGCAAGGGTTGTTTATTCAGAAAACCAATACATGGGTAATGCGTTTCAACATGACCGCAAACAAATACTAATCTGCGGACGACACTAGTCTTAGAACGTCACGGTTGCTATAGGCGGTAATGCTCAGTTCCTTTATGTACCAAGATCTATTTTATGCGATGCAGTACTTCAATGCTTCTTCGTGTATTTTTTCCCGCGGCTAATTCGATGTCAAAATCCATATTGCCACCTTACGACTGATTAGTAGTATTGTGGGCGGTATAAAGCGATCGCTCATCCTCACTACACAAGTAACACATTGATTTCATGTTCGATTTGGAATCAAAGTCCACATAGTTTATGGTAACATGAAAATGCAATAATTGAATTTGCGATTCAACTCACAGTCTGAGAATCTTAGGCGTTCGGGATATGGCAAACAGTTCCATCTGCGTTGGTGTCACAGACAACATGCTCACCATGGTTCCTACTCCCCCGATCAACACAGTGAAGCAAGTGTAGTCTTGAAGAGGATTAACTTGGAAACTGGAGTGGGACGAATGAGAAATTATTAATAAATACAGGGCATAACAACAAGCACTTGTCAAAACAATCAATTCATTAGAGTTATGTTTATTCGGTACAACACAAGCTCAAAAAGTTGGTCAGTGTAAGTTGAGTACAGTGTTCTACATACTACCACTGCTTCTATGGAACAGGAAAACTGGTCGTTGTAGAAATTGGTACTTTGAAGAGAAGGTGTACTAATTTCCTTTTGTTCCAAACAGGATCATGGTGCGGGTTCTGGAAACGTTTGCTATGGAACGTACACTGTCTTTTACAACATGTTTAGTATAGAGAAGCACTGTGGTGGTTATACGCAGTTATGTTGAAAGATTTTATGCTTGAAGGTGCTTTTGCTGACCAGTCAAGAGGGAACCAGTTTTCATCATCCGAAGCTCAACAGCGTCAGTAACCGAAATATTCAGGTTGTGAATGTCAGTTTTGTCTGAGCCCAAAATCGGTGACTGTCGGACGTGTTTATTAACACCCGAATGCAGAATGTTGGGTTTCGATCGCCAAACATTGCGTCAGGCCGTTTGAATCGATGGTCACACGTGCGAGTTGTCAATCCACTTGGTCTACCCGGTTTGATTAAATAGGTCAGCAGCCAGGCGTGGTTGGAGTGCACGCAGCGCGTGGTTTATTGAACCCAACCGCCATTCAGTTAGGTGTTGTAATTACTAGATCCGACTGCCGCCGCAGTTTGTTAGGTTGCAGTTTCTAAACACTCACCCACAAGTTGCCACTACACTGTAGAGCTCGCCAGACAAATTGGTCATAAATCGAAGGAACATATTGTTCGGTGTGTACACTCGCGAACTCGCTGGCAAGTTAAGCTAGGCATGCGAGCCAATGACCAAAATAGACCGCGACAACATACAGTATACCCCACCCCACGTTAACATCGAATTTATGACACCTCCACGAAAAGCATCCGAGCACGGTGTCACTCGATAACTACAGCAGTCCCCTTTAGGGGACGATCGATGAGACCGACCAGCATCAGTATCTTCTGGATAGTGACCACTCTTGACGAGAAGATGACGTACACCGTGCATCGGCGTTACACAAGACGTTAATAGAGAGCATATTCAACTATTCAGAGAAGCTCTTTATGATCGTTCGTAAAGTGCACTTGATTAACTGAATATCATGCAATCAATATGGCATTTCTTGTCCCATTCAAAGTTGGCGGAATGGAGGTCACTTGACGTCCTCAATCCGTCATATTACACGGTTTGAAAGCTAAAAATGGAGGAAGTGAAGTGTTTCCATGAGACTGATAAGATAATGATACCAATGGCGTGAGTTTGCAAGGGAATAAGATCAGCCGTGTCGCTTAAAGTAACCTCTGGATTTCAAAAGAAAAAGTGTGGCGATAAAAGTCGTCGTAACTGCGGGGTGGGAGTAAGCCAAATTCGTGTGGCTGTTGCATGACCTTTCTAAGGTTTTGAATTTCCATAGAAGCCCCACCGGGCTTACGGAAATTCACGTCCCTAGGGCAGTTATTATTCTTGGGGGATCTCTGTAGAAAGGATATGCGTTAGTATCCGCAAGCCCCGTCAAGATGTCTACTTTTGTTCAGACGACTTCAGACATTTCATCCCAACAGACTTTTGCGATCCGGCCTGTTGGGAGTGGTACATTCGGACAGTAAGCACACGCTATCTCTTGCGTTTCAGCTGAAAGTACATAATCACCTCTAGACAAAATCACGTCCATTCGCATGTTAAGCAAAATGCAGATGTTCCGGCGCCAGACGGGTGTTTACCACGTTTTCATACGGTGCACAAGAATGCTGCTGAATATTGATCAGCTCAGCGTTTGCACACCTTTAGGGTCATTATTCACGTAGCCAATGTGTGACCAGTTCGACTTGAACATACGAGCGTCGATTGCGCAGTTGGAACAAATGCGTGAGGCACACTGCAGCAACAGCGGTTACACGAAGGTTGGAGAAAGGCGAACAAATCAGTCGTTAAGTTGCTGAACTGGCGACACACTCTAGGTCAGACGAACCACGATTGTGAAAACAATTCGGAGCCACTAAGGGAAACGCAGGTATTTACGCGGCGAGCTTTGATCCTTAAGAATGTTGCGGTGGATCAAAGAACATGGCTGACCAAGAAAAAACAACTGTGCTCTAGTGTATGTGATCAACATCAGTATCCAATATCCACGTGAACATTAAGGAAAGCTCATGGTGGCCATGGTATCACGGGGAAATAAGCGACCTTCGAAGACGGTCATACCGTATACGAACAACATAACACTTTGGCTAGTGCATTCTACATTGAACCAATTGGATAACCAACTGAGGAAAATGGGTTTTCTGCGGTGTTTCTAAAATGTGGCTTATGGAAAATTTTGATTTTTTAAAACTGTTTGCTGCACAGCCAGATTCTTTTTCTTGTATGGGTTACCAATTATTCACATTGCGAAAGTTGGTTATATTTTCATACAAAAAATTCAGAAAATTGGATGAATTGAAAGTTATGTCAAGTTTGGGTAGAATGGTACAAATGATCTTGCTAAAAAGTGTAAGAAACACGATACACTTCACTTTTAGATGAGACCCAACTGTGAAAAGTCAGGGCTTCGGCTGGATTCGAACCAATGACAGAAGTAGTATGCCTGTCTCTGTCGAATTTAACAGTCAGCAGATCATAGGGCAAAGATTTTGCCTGAATACTTGTTTCACACTCTTTCATATGTAGTTTGTGTGTGACGGCGTGTTGCTCACCACGAAATGTTACTAGGTTACATAGACGGGAAAACAATATACAACATTTTGAAGCTTTTAAATGTGTCTCTTCTGGAAAAAATTTCGTAGTGGCTTCCCCCCCCTCCCCGAATATCTCATATTTCTATAGTTAGCTAAACATAACATACTGTCTTCCTTACCTGGAGACACTTACATGACTAGTAAGTAGTGTGCGATTCTATTAAGAGCTTTGCAACAAAGGTTTCCTGTGTTGTCGATGTCGCTGAAAGCTTTTGCACTCAAATCCAGTTGAATTTCCTATGTGAACGCACTGAACTAGTTGACCTTAGTAGATAGTCTATGAGGGGAAAATCCTGACCCTAAACTACGGCGGCCCATTTGTGCTGGACAGATTCAGTGTATGAATAACCTGTATCGACTAACCTCCCTAGAACATTACGCACATGATTATTGCTCATAGTTAGAGACAGAATGTTCTATCATCGTTTTTAGTGCCCGAGAGAGGTAGGAACACTTCATAAAGTCAGCAAGGCGCAATATGTTTATACTGTTATGCATTGCTGTTTGGGCTACGGGCCTTATGCGTCTACTGCTTCGGTATCGTGTTATCGTTTACTAAGTCCTAATACTAGGCTCAGTGCTCTACATTCAACAATGCACGTGTCCTTAACTCTGAGAAGGGATCTAGCACAAACAATTCTCAAATCGGATCTTGCTTATGAATTCAATTGTACATGAAGAGTGTAGCACATTGTGAGAGCAGCGCACACGTGAATCTCGTAGCACATTCCGAGACAGTTTCTGCGTACTAAAACTGGAACGGCTGAGAGTGCCATAGGATAACATTTATTCAAATCTGGCCACACAGTAAATCCCTCAAAGGCTTTCCGTCTGGTTTGTCAGACTGCAAACAAACGTACTTTAACTTTTCCTGAGGCGCTAGCTACACACGTCAAGAAGCCATCTTTATGTTCACGAACAGACGGTAGTGAACTTAGCACTACCTTGATAATCCATTGTACAGTGGCTGAACATTAATTATATGTCTATTTTTAACGTTTCGTTGGGAAAGTAAAGATCAGCTTATCCATCCGATACACTGAACAAACCAAGTTACTTGTGAAAGTTCCACAGGCCTGCCTTCATAGCCTGTCGAACTAGTCGAGCGACACCTCCAGCATTTTGGATTCCAATGCCAGTGACTGCACTCAAACTGGCGAATAGGATCGTGACTTGGAGGAGGTTGAGAATCGGACCGATACGTAAACCACCCTATACGATTAAAGAGGAAACGAAGGATTAGTGGTTACTTTGTGTGATCACAGCAAACCTACTATGTGTATGGGGTGAAGACTTGTACTATACGTACTCTAGGAATAAAATACATATTATACCGATATCTCTAGTTAAACTAGTGCGAATCCCCATTTCCACTTAACCTAACCGTATCAAGTAAAATGCTTCATTTATCTGCTCAAAACGGTCATGAGCCTGATCAGGCAGTACTATTACCCGGGGCACCTGCTCACCACAACAATGTCCTGAAATAATCTATAGGAAGAAGAAAAAGGAGGAAAAGCTCAGGGAGAAAAATGGGGCAAACAAGGCCAGGCGGAAGAACTAGAAATTAGGTGAGTGCAGGCATACTATCATCACGGGTGGCTTTTCTGGACAACTATTTGAGTGATCACGTGAACCTCAGCTGGGCTGATAATGTTTATCCAGTGGACTCAACGGAAGGGTAATTTCGTAACCACGAGTTCGCTCGACCGTCACAAGGTTTTAACTAACTGTTGGTGGGCTCAGCATATAATGCCCGGTGCGGTAAGCGCCCGCCTGGCATGTGAAGTACGCAAACCAACCAAGACAGATTGTACATTGTTAGCCCATCAACTGGTCACAGATCCCAGCATTCCGAAGTAAGCGTTGGCAGACGGCCGCGTTGCTCGCGTGATCAACCCACCTGATGTGTGCTAACTGACGGAGAAAACGGTGGTCAACCATAACATGTCTGCTAATATCTTCACCACCTACATGTCATAGTTTGGAAACTTGCGGCAAAACAGAACTTTCACATGTGTTCATTTTCACACGAAGATTTTGGTTGTGAACATAAACGTTTTTTGCATGAGTAGTTAGGCAGTCAGAGTGGACAGGATAAGTTGTGGCCCTCAACCACAGTGGCCAGATATGCACTGGGTGGCGCCAGATCCCGTAAATGGTAAGTCAGCTAGCTTGAGGGATTTTCCGGTGAACGTGTGCAACAGGTAAACGCGAGCAAAAACCGTCTAACGCACGCTTTCCATTGTATTGTTCACACTGCACCACGGGGTGTGGATAAACACAAAAGGCTCATTACCGAATGAGGCTATCATGTCAAGTGCCTGCCCCGAGTTCAACCAGCATAAGGCATATGCATAAGATAAAGTGTATGGTGGCGCCACACTGGTGTACGATTGGGTACAGAGTAGCACGACCAGATTTTGCTTATCTCAGCATTAATCTTTGCCTGATGTTTAGTTCGGCAGGGCCTTAAACAGTTTTAATCTCATGAATGATGGGGTTCACTGACACTGTTATGACAAAGTTACTCCCGTTGAATTTTTCTGGCTCGAGTCTGCGTAATGTATGCGTTGAGTCCGGGTGACGTACTTCAGACAGAATGGAATGCGCTGATTAAAAGACGTCGAAAGTTAAACAGCGTTTCCCTGATAAGGGCTCCGTGAGTTTACCAAGCAAAAAGTGAGCAATCAGGGAAGACGTGAAGGAAGAGTGAATTAACAGTGTAGTGAGGAGATGCGGTCGCACCATACTACTCACACCACTATTCAGTAGCAGCATTTCGAGATGATCGCGGATCGAGATAATCGCGTGATAAATACGGCAGAGATACGGGCTGGATCGTTGGAGGTTAGAATGACATATAATGGCTTTCGCTACACGACGGAACTGATACGTGGTGTCTAGAGCGACTGGAGTATCCTCAGAAGAGTATGGTGTGCAAATGAGTGTTTCCGTTTCTTGTCGTGATCAGACGCTTAAGTAGTGTGTTGGTTTCTCCAATAAAGCAACCTTTGTGTCGTCCGCCTT